>NJDC01000610.1:12787-24509 GCA_002245475.1 Calephelis virginiensis | reverse complement strand
CCCCCCCCCCCCCCTGGCATGAAGGCTAGGTCCATCTTTGCTTAAAACACCGCTTGCTATAACTGTTAGCTGCTCATAGATTAGGTAACATAATCTTACAAGTATTGACTCAGATCGATTGGCTATTTCTGCTTTCATAACGACAGTGCCCGCTAAACTAAGCCAGGAAACTTAACATCCCAGTCTCGGATTAGCAAATATTAACAAACATATCGTCTGTAGACGACCTAATTTTCTTATAATCAAAAACTTGTCAGATTGGTGTCTTTAACTATAAAAATCTAACGCAATACGATAATAAATTCACTCATCTGTCAGTGTGTATATAAATCATTTCTTAGAAAAAACTTAGTGAATGCCATTCATCATTGCAAATACGTTTAGACACAAAAGAACTTTGAAAATACAAAAGGAAAATCCGCCAATGTGGGGAAAATCCCGTAGATATCGCTTATTATATTGCTATCTGGCTCTTACACTAAATAAATATTTGCCGACTCCCTCGCACCTATAGCAACAGGTGTCCCCATTCTACTAACCCAGTTTGTGTGTCAAGGGCATGCAACAAGTGTCACCCTTAACGATTTTTCATCCTTGTCATTTACTATCAAAAACAAGGACAGAATCATGATACAGTCACCAACACCATACTTTTAAAATTTTTTTTACATTTTTTTTTCAAAAAGGCAAAAGGGCAGAACAATCTCTAGTGACATAAAATACACTACACCTAAAAGATATACAAGACGCCAAATCATGACCAGGACACTCATATATATGTGTACTAGTAACATTATACACAAAATTAAAACAAGATCATAACGAGCACGAATGCTTGGTGGCAGGTGGGCGGCTGCATGTTTGTCTTTTAACACAAAAAAATGAATGCAAATTGTTACAATTTTGAATATCTATCAACCAACCAATTAAACTTAACATCTATATATATATATAAAAGAAAGTCGGGTTTGTTACAACATTTATAACTCGAGATCTTCTGGACCAATTTTCATGGTCTTTGATTCGTTGGATATGTCTCAGCCCCGAATAGCAGAATACACCTTAAAAACAATAACAACAAAAAAAATGGAAGATGAATCCTCTATACATATAAAAGAAAGTCGAGATAGTTTATCCGATTAGGCTGAAAGTTGATGGCGAGGTAGCTTAGAACTGGGAGAAGGACACCGGGTACATTTTATCCCTAACATTAGCGGGGAAACTAGGAAAAACGACATTTTAATTTTTCCCATACAAACTGAACGGGCGGAACGAAGTTCGCCAGAACAGCTAGTTAATTATAAAATGTGAACTATAATTTCAAATGCAATAAACGTAAATTTAAAATCAGTAACCAACGAACAAACCAACAAATTGGCAAGAATTTTAAAATTTTATAAGTATTTAGTGAGAAAAAATATTTCGGGACTATTTTGTTTACCAGTTTTCTATACGTGTTAATAAAGATAATAATTAAAGATCGTTAAGATCTAGTTACATAAAACTACTGCTATGTTACATAGTCGCCTCTGTGGTCTAGCGGTTCGGTTGTTGGACTTGACTGCCTGAGGTCCCGGGTTCGAATTCCGGGTCGGCCAACAAAAATAAAATTGGGTATTTCCAATTTTCTAATAAAACAAACGTTGCTTGGTCGCGTTGTGATCTGGTCGCGGAGGTGGGAGGTGGGAACTTTAGGTAGGGTTGTCACATGTAAAGAACGTGACAATTTATATTGTTTCCCGAGCTCTTCCTATATTCGTGTTCTGGTCGCGGAGGTGGGTGGTGGGAACGTCAGTTAGGCTTGTCACATTCTGTGTCGTTTGGAGGATTATTTGCCACAACGGTTACACTGCTTACGCGGAATTAGCAAAATAAAGGCTTATTTTACATCTTTTATAATGGATTTCCGCAAAGTAACGCCTGATTCAATAAAATGTGCCCAGTTGGCGATAGACTTGCTACCTATCACATTGTGAGGCTTAGTGTCTTCGGCTAGTCGTGGGTGCCAGGTTATGTCTCTACATACCTCTTCGGGGATATGGACGTGAAGATACTTTACTTTTCTTTACTCTTTACTGCTATGTTACCATCTCAGTTAATCCATACTAAAATTATAAATGCGACAGTCTGTCTGTCTGTTGATTTTTCACGACTGACGGCCAATATTAATAACCTATAAGGTAAGAAATCGTGCTATTTTAGATTAGTGACCAGGTAAAGGCAGCTATTATTCAATAATTAACAAAAATATCTTAGCAACATAGCTGTATAAGGACTATCTTTAGCTGTAGATAGGTTACTAATATTGACCATTAACTGCTCAACCGATTTCGATGAAATTTCACACGCCCCCGTGTTGGTCCGGGCTCCTTTGAAGAATAGACAATCTGCCTTCCTGCCAGGCCGTTCGTAAAAGGCATCCCGGCCTCAGGTTGGCAACGCACCATTACAACCTTTGGTGTCTCTAGGCGGTGTGAATTTCTTAACATCAGGAAATCCGTCTGCTTGTTTGCCTTCCAATATAATAAAAAAAATACGCATATATTTACAGATCCTAGTTCTAGGCTATTTTTTTAATCAATTGCCAAAGAAACACTTTTCATACAAACATTCCGAAACCGGCGTGTTTGTATGAAAAGGGTTATGAATGTGAAGGAAGCTAGACAGGTTTGTCAGGATCGTGAGGTCTGGCACTCGATACTCTCTGCCTACCCCGTAAGGGACTTGGCGTGAAGATATGTATGTATGTATGTAATTGCCAAAGAACTGTAAAGGGAATGACGGATTGTATGAAAATCGTAACAATTCTACGCTGACGAAGTCGCAGAAAACAAGAAAACAATAAGTTCATAATAAATATTGACTCATTGTCATGCTGACAATTCAATTATGGACAAAAAAATGGAGATGAATGAAATGACGTTATCCAGATGACGTATGAGGCACTTTAATTAAAGTAATTAACAACTAGGATGTCTGTCAAGGTTATCTTTATAGGAACTGCAACTGAGGGTGCCAGGCATTTGTTTTTAATGATATTGGAAGTCAAACCAGCTGACGGATTTTCTGGTGGTAAGAAATTCACACAAGAGACACAAAAGGCGGTAATGGTGCGTTGCCAACCTGTAGGCTACCTTAGGCTATGACCAAAAGTAAGCTTAGCGGCTACCTTATCCACTGAACCGGAACACTTTAACGGCAAACACAGACAGGATTAGGTACCAATCCGGGCGAGTCTCTGCGAAACTCTACCACCTAGTTAGGTCTTTAAGTTGTTCAAGTACTGTTAAGATGTACACATCGCCTGTAGGCATCAAAAAGTTTAAACTAATAAAAAAAGAAAAAAGTAAAGTATTTTCTAGGTTAATTTACTAGGTGGTAGAGTTTAGCAGCGACTCGCGCGGATTGGTACCACCGCCTTACCTATTCCTGCCGCAATAATGTCATGACGTGTTCCGGTTTGGAGGGTAAGGTAGCCGGTAAACTTACTTTTGCTCGAGGCCTAACATCCCAGCCTCAGATTGGCAACGCACCATTACAACCTTTGGTGTCTCTAGGCGGTGTGAATTTCTTAACTTCAGGAAATCCGTCTGCTTGTTTGCCTTCCAATATCATAAAAAAAAATTCATGCCCATATACACTAATAGGTATGCAGAGGCACAACCAGGAGAGCACGACTAGCCGAAGACACTAAGTCCCACAATATAATGGTGACAAGCCTCTCGCCAACCGGACTATCTTGGGCAACGTTTTTTTTTATAGGAAATTGAAAATACACATTTCAAATTATTTTTTGCCCTACCCAGGGATAAACCCGGGACCGCAAGAAGTCCGACGCCAGACTACTAGACCACAGAGTCCAGTACACCTATGTATGAGGCTTAGTATGCTGGTCCGTTAAACAAGATCATGAAAGTGGTGAGCTTTGGCACTGTTCTATCTCAATCTGATCGAGTCGATACGAAAAATTTACGTTATCGTTTTATTTTATAGCTTTTGGAACGAAAATAATAGTAGTATCATCAATTATTCCGCTTGTAGCTTCAAGCTTGGTATGCAAGGTACACTAAAAGAAAATCGTTATAAACGGAAGTGGGGTACAAGTTGTTGTACAATTCTACATAGATTTGTACTGATTTAAAGTTTGGCTATCATTGCGTTCGATAGTATTGTACATTGTACTATTTTCAATAGTAAAGTTCTGTTTTTAAGCCCAAGTGCATCGATTTAACTCAAAAAAATACGTAGGTATGGCAACACTAGTTTTGTTACTACAGAGTTCAAAATGAAAGGATTTTATTACAAATACACTGTATTTTATTCAATTTTATATTCTGCAATATATCTCCTGAGTATTCTCATTTGCATTCTGAAATTGTTTTATATTTTTTCTACTGGCTACAGCCAGTTAAGTTTGCATCGTAATACAACCTCTACAGCAGAGGTCCACTTAAAAAAATAGTAATTTTTTAAGGCCCCACTCTCCATTTTTCCTCGTCGAAAATCTCATGTCTCACCTGGAGTTCAATAAAACCTATTTTCGTTTCCGTAACGCCTCTTTCTAGGATTTCAGTGCCCACAAGGGAGCGTTAATCGTTATCGCCCACTTTGGGGTAGCTACTGTACAGTAGTGTATTACCTCCTCTCCGCACTTAGTGCGAAATACAAAAATGTATCGCACCGCGTTGAACGTATTCAAATGCAAAAGTTTGCGAGTTTTACTGGATGGATATTTGCCACTCTTTCAAGCAAAAAACTCTAATCGAATATACATGAAACCTCACAGTAATATAGTAATAATTTAGCACACAGGCGAAGCCGCGGGTGCAAGCTAGTTTAACAAACATTTGCTCTACATACGACATTAAATCGATACCTACACGATTATGTCATTTAACAGTCGAATAAAGGCGGAAATTAACATGAAATACCACAAAATGCACTTTAAATCACACATGTAAGGAACATTTTACATCAACTTTAGGTATTGCAAAATATTTGGCTACAATCCACAAACACTCGTAATCTTAACGTGGAGTGACTTTAAAATACGTACTAATTATAAGACAAAGCTTTGTCATTAATAAATGTAATAAAAGCGGTGATGATGAATTTATTATTTTGATAAGTGTGAATATTTTTTAATAACATGAGAAAACGTCTGCCTCCTCGTAAGGATCAAGGTAGTAAATAAGGATTACTTACTTCGACCAACCACAAGCAAGGTTCACTGCGAGATAGGATAAGAGTATTCAATGCTGAATGTCGCGATTTCTACAGACGTAACTAGATTAATCTACATTCATACAATTACGCCGGTTTTTCAGAGACTTTTGACACCACATATTATCGATATTTATAATTTATGCTATTAGCTTTATCTTTATGATTTTGTTAAAAGTAAAGCTGACATCTATAAACACAAAATATTCTACAGCTGACAATTGGCATGCGGAGCTCACAAAATGTTCATAAAGTCATTACGTAACTTTCACTTGGCGCCAATACGAAAACTGGAACGAAGATTTAAAAAGCCAAATGACATAATGTGAACTTGAACTTGGCCGAATCTCGATAAACCCTGCACACTTGTTGCATCTGGCGCCTGGCCAGCCATTCGGTCATTCATTCACCCCGCATTCCCGCAAGGTACGCGGTACGTACGTAACGCAGTTTCTCCAGTATGATAATGAACGTACGTAACTCCATCTTGGCCAATGGATTTGTGAAATAAGTCGGTTTAGTAGAAAACCCGAACCTACATCGACTAACACCGAGCTGATAATTGAATAAAACATATTTTATAGTCAAGTAAGTATACTAGCGATTATATTAATAGTGGGTTGCCTAACCAAATCCTGGACCGAATATTTTTTATTATTTAAAATAATGTTTTTCATGTTATTATTTTTTTTAGGCAACCCCATATATCAACACGAATTGTTATAAAAATTGTAATAAAACTGCACATATTACGTTGATATATTTTTTTTCTATTATCCGATCCCGTGAAAGTAACTAGCATCGATATTTATCTGCTTATACTTGGCAATCCAGATAAATAACAGGCAACCCAACTTCTGCAACTTTGTCTTATATCTACTTTAAGTCGGGATACAATCTTAACATTGCCCCAATGAATTAATAAAAAACATTTTAAAAACAAATAAAAAATGTCCTAGATTTTTTTAGGCAACTCATTTTTAATATACTTTCTGATATACTAAATCTGCTATAAAGCCGGTTTCATCCTATTATCAGCTCGGTGTAGGTCGACCTAACTTCGGATCTTAGACTAGTTTATTTCCTTTCAATAAGTGAAAGTAATCGAAACATTAAAAAATAAAGTCACTGACCGTACCATATGTAAAGACGAGGTATTGACTTTTTTAGAATCCTAAAAATGAGCTCTTTCATTAATTACCTATTATAATAACAATAGTATCCTTAACCTCAATTCAGCAACGTTTTGCTGCCATCTTTGGTGACCATTTCTTATTTGCCTTTTAACATGATTAATAATTATAAAAAAAGCATCGAAGGGGTAGTCAAGAGGCACAACCAGGGCACCCACGACTAGCCGAAGATACTAAGTCCCACAATGTGATAGGTGGCAAGCCTATCACCGACCGGGCACATATCCAATCCCGAGCAACATTTTTTTTTATATCCGTGGCCTATAGACACCTTAGATATTTTATTACATCATTATCATCACTCACTGGTGGAAGAGTGAGCCTATGCATCAACTACCCTGGTTAGGAATCCACCTCCTCACCTTTTCCTACCGCCGTCATTACTCTATCATGGTCCTGAGAGTAGGGTAGCCGTTAGATTTGCACGATAATCAAATGACCCTGCCACAAAACAGCAACGCACCCATATTATCTATGGTATATATATATATTACTATCAGGAGACATGTGAACTAGTTTTCTAATCGCTCCCATAAAAAAATTATAGCCCCTTCATTTCTACTATGCACTGAAAAACTTTCAGCCGTTTAAAGTCACTAACGTCTGACCTATCTACTTTGATACTTTACTTACAACCTCCCACTAACAAATTGTAGATCACTGTGACTGTATGTCATATTAGCGATATCATTTTCCGGTCCAGGGCCTTAATAGCGGATGTTCGTCGTCCATCATTATGTTTTTCTAAATTGTCTACCAACTTAGCTGATGATTCGAGTTTTTCTACATCTGTACTTGAATGTGGCAGTGTTCCTTATTGTTTTACGCATTACCTACTTAGAAGAATATAATCGTGTGGCAGTGTTCCTTAATTACCTACTCAGAAGAATATAATCGTTCTTTTTTATGCATTAAACCGTTGGTGCTTAAAACGAATACTAATTGAACGAGATATGGTGACTCCGTCAAATGGAAAGACCTTAGTAGTTTGATGTTAATATATTTTTATAGATTATGTTTCAAAAACAGGCCTCCTGATATAAAATCATTTTTTTTTCTAAAAACCCTATGCAATTTTCCGCAATAAGCTTTATTTTTGGAGTCTAATGGAGAATTAAGTGTTATTTAAGTAGTACATTGTAATCCCACCAAATGAAAATTATAAACTGTTATGGAAATATTAATTTGCAAATTTTTAACATTTCAGCTTAATCGATATCTTGAAAATGGTTCAAACTTGAGTTGCGAGAATTCACTCGGACAGATACATACATTGCAAGTTAAATATAAGCGACATATATAGTTTAAGCGAAGAAAAGCTGCAAAAAACCGACTTCAATTTCAAAAAATAAGTTATCTAGATACCCAAAAAGTGCTAAATTCCTAGACTTCCTTGGGATTTCATCATAAGGATCCTTTTAGCAATGGGACAACCTTGAAAGTACTATAGTTTAATTAAAAACGGAATTTTCAAAATCGATTTAGAAATGACTAATAAATCGATTAATATACATAAAAATAAGAGCTTCCCCTTTATTTTTCGAAGTTTAAAAATGTGCCTTGTGTATAGCAAATTTCATTACTTCACTTGAACTGTAGAGGTTGGATCTGTACAGGGTCAATGTGATATATTCATCATACACGACAGATATTAAAGATGGAAACAGATAATAAATCTTTGAATGTACTATTCTCGTATACTGACAAATTACTGTGTTGGAGTGTTTATATAATATTGCGATTAATCAACACTTCAAACAGTGTCACATTTAACATTAAATCTCTATTATTATTGACGGAAGATTTTATGCTTTTTATTATTTTTTTGTAAGGAAATTCTGATAGATATCCGACCTCTTTACAATAATATAAGACGCGTCACAAGTGCCTCTTGTAGGTTAACGTGTAATAAAGATAATTTTGAATTTGAATTTTACAGGGTTAAATGAATGCGTTGCTTACTTTGAAAAACTCTTACTGCCTGAAAACATCAAAAAATTCAAAGGCTTTATCTAAAACTACTAAATTCAAGCTAAGACGTTATTTTGTGTAAGTTATTGGCCACCCTACCCTTTAAACCGGAATGTGATAATAGCCAATGACAATTCATTAAAATGGAAGGCTTTTATACGAATTCAGAATTCAGCTGAGTCATCTCAAACTCTACTATCTAGGAGTAGCGAAGTAGCAAAAAATACGCAATAAACATAGCACAGTGGTTCCCAATTTTTTTCGAAAAGAGCTTCACATAGAGTACTCGTAGTGTGCGAATTTTGCGCGGATCCATATTAAATCCAAAATACGTTACGCCGTTACTAAAATACATAACTAACATAAATATTGAGATATTTCCGTGTTTGTTTTTCGCGTTAAAATGGTTTAGTAAATTTTGAAATTTGTGCACTAGCAAACTGTTTTAATGGTATCACTTAAATTGCTTATTAATGTTTTACGAAACAGCCAGCCAGACAGGCAATCTTCTTTTTAGATGGATCAATCATAGGACTTATATGAAAACGGTAGCTTTTTCTGCACCACAATATCATTAATCCTTTTATCGAGATATTTTTTGTGTGACAAACTTAAATACATTCATTTGGTCAGAGATACTAGGCGAACCAAATATATTAGTCATATGATCACAACTTTATGATTGTTAAACATATACTGTTTTATTATTACTTAGGGCAAAGTAAGTCTAAAGTTATATTAACATTATTTTCTATATCGCAGTATATTAACGAGTTTAATACCATTTTGAATCTTAGAAGACTTTAGACTATGTTTAATTAAAAGATCATTAAGGAGTGCAAGTAAAACTATAACATTTAAGATTTTTGCACATAATTTTAAGCGGGGTGCCACCACTCATACATACCTCGGGGATGAGTTGCCACAATTGAGAATCACAGCTCAACAAACTGTACCATATTTAATATTCTACCTACCTATTGTTCTTTTCATTCAGGTCAACTATATAATGTTTTGTCCTTCGCAAAGGTCTCGGTGACACAGCCTGTAAACTCCATTATGTGGTAAATACCCGCATTTTTAGGAATTCTGTCATTCTGAGCATAGTTCATTGTAATATATTTACTGAATCATCATTACATTTAAAATTTGTACCCTAAGGATGCCAAGGATTTTTAAGCGAAGTAGCGTATCGCTAACGTTTTCAGTATCTATATATTAATACGTGATGCCAGAACTTTAGACCCTTTTTTATGAAAATTGCGCGGAGGCATAAAATTTGGCACATTATAGTTTATGTGTAGGAGATGTGTAGAACGCTAATATTTTTCAATGATAATTCTTATAAAGTACCTACATTAAGTCAGTAAATAAAGCATTACCCACACCACCATCCATTTGATACACACAAACAAATATATTGTTGATAACGATAAAAGACCACAGATGGCGCACTAAAAAGTTGGAAACAAAGTAGTTGGTCTTGAGAAATGAAGATGGCGTTCTTATCAATAAGATATTACAATTTATTATAATCGAATTTCGACCAACGGGCGACCACGAGTCTTAATAAAAGCAGAAATCCATCAAGATTATGACGTTCGGACTAATCATGCCGAATAATAATTATGTTTGTAGTATAATAAACTGTATTGTATTTTTCTTCTATCAAATAACAAGCAGACGTCTGTGCTAATGGTAAGAAACAACCGTGGCAGTAGACACCATAAATACATCTGGTGTGTCTATTGGCTGTCGTAACACGTACTGTGACTGGAGTGTTAAGCCAAACATGATTATTATGACAATAATAGGTAAGGCGATGGATCGTGTTGCTGCACAACCCTCTATCACTAATGGTCTTTTTGGTATTGACCTATTGAACCTATCCTCGCCTCTTACGAATTGTAAGGCAGGGAGGCAGACGATCTATTCTACGCAGAAGACCCTGACCCGCATAGAGCAAATTAATAACTAAATGGTGTAAGTCAGAGGATATCTATGGAATCACACAGTATACCACTTAAAGAAGACAACGACGCACCTCTAAAATCTATGCTTTTATAGGACACCGTTTTCCCTTACCATTAGGAGTACACTGTCTTTTTTGAGGAATGCAAACAAGAAGACGGACTGATGGTAAAAAATTTACGCTAGGCGGCATGAATTTTAGACAGCTGCAAAGGTGGTAAAGGTTTGTCAGTAACCTGAACCTTACCCTCCGAATCAGAATACGTCTTTACGTTATGGTGGCAGGAATAGGTACCAGTCTGGATGAGTAGCTGCAAAACTCTACCACCTAGTCAGATGTAACGGCGTTAGTGAAGGCAAGCCTATGGCTCGCCTTGTACGAGCTGCCTGGTCTATTCAGCAAAGGGTGGACCAACATGAGGATAAAACTTGTGTTTGCTTTCATATGCAATAAATATATGTTTATTTCACAGGTTTTAGCCAGTAAAAGGTTTGCTTATTTCCCTTACCATAAATCCTGTAATAAATAAATAAGTCAACGATTCTAATAATTAATTAAATAAGTAATTAAATACGAGTAGATACCAGAATATATTTAATAAACACCCAGACACGGAAATGCTGATATCTATCGGGCTTATTCATAAACGTTGTTTAACTTCTAATCACCAATTTAAATAATGTTTAAAATTTTTTTTTATTCATAAACGCTATTTAGAGTTAATCATATTTTGTTTAAATATACTCTTATATATCTGTCACTTTAAACAACCTTGGACCCTTGTTTAAAACCTTAATCAACAAAATGGCTGACTAAATTTCAAACAGCTGATTTTATATGCAATGAAAAAATGCAACAAATAGCCATTTAATATGACTTATTTGTGTATTCTTATGATCTTTCTATATTACACACATTGAAATATTTTGATTTCGTTGAATTTTGGACAAGTTTAGATGGGATATATTGGATTTTGGAACAATATAGGACTATAATAACATGTTTTATTATGGAGATGGCCAATGACTCCTATGAAGAAACGAATAGTTTTCCAGAGCATTTTTTCATGATATTGGAAGCAAAAAATTAGACAGATTTTCTGATGGTAAGAATTTCACGCCTCCTAGAGACACCAAAGGTGGCAATGGTGAGTTTCCAACCTGAGGCTAGGATGTTAAGACCTGAGCAAAAGTAATTTTACCGGCTACTTTATTCTACGAACCGAAACAATTCAATAGCAAGCGCTGATGTTATGGCGGCAGGAATAGGTAAGGCGGTGGTACCAATGCGGGTGAGTCGCTGCGAAACTCACCTCCTAGTCAGTTGTAACGGTGCTAGTGACAGTAAACCTATACTCGCTTTT
>NJDC01000609.1:532185-542914 GCA_002245475.1 Calephelis virginiensis | reverse complement strand
ATGGAATTTGATATTTATAAGTAACTTCATAATGAAGAAACACCCATTGACTGTTTAAATTATGTTGATATTAGTTTATATTTAATAGGTACTAACTAACATAATTTACTTATTTCCTACACAATGTTAGACATTTTAAAATACGTCAAAAACAAGTTTTTTTACATATTTTTTAATGTTACATCATAATATACGTTCGTAAGAATATGAAATTAAATGTCTTGTAGTCATATACTAGTTACTAATATTATTTGATTTAATTAAAGAAATAATTACTACGAAATCTGTTTTTTTTTTCATTAAATAATATAGCTAAATATTATAGTAGTTTTTCTCATCCGTCCCCGATAATAGTATCGATATCGATAAAAAAATCATCGGTAGGTACATGCCTAACACAATATAATTTTGACAGTTGTCAGAACTACCAACATAATAGTGATTGGTGTTAGGGTCTCCATATTGGTATATGCGCAGAAGGTAATTTAAACTCTGCTTTGCATTTTATCTATGGAAGTCCCGCCTCTTGTTACGTAGTATTTATATACTCTTTGTTGGCGCCATCGTGAATGAAGATGGTCGTAATTTTTTCACAATTATTAAATTTAGTGTAAATTATAAGTAAAATAGTTAATTTAGGTGGGAATTAGTTTAATTTTGTCCAGTGAAAGTGCACAAATGAAATAACCATGAAGAAATTATTGTAGGTATCGTGAATTTCATCGCTGCCGCCAAATCTCCCAAAGTGAGATTGTGTAAAGTGACCACCGTTTTACTCAAGACCCTGACGTGACTTTGTAAATAGTGACTAATGACTGTATAAGAATAATTAATACGGAAGACATGTGACTAATGAATGTATAAGAAATAATTAATAAGGAAGACGTGGCAGCATGGTCTAAAGGTCTTAGCCGGCCCGCGAAAGGGGTAAATTAACTTAAAAAAAAGTAAAATAAAATTAAGAAGTAATTAAATAGTCAAGTGCTTTGTGAGTACCTAAATAGTATATAATACTTAGAGGTCAATGGTAACATGATGGTAACATTATTTTGTGGTCAAGTGTCAGCTGTCTCTTAAGCACAGAACAATATTACTCACAGAGAAGAATTGTAACTACATATACAATAAATGCAACCATAGCCTTACACAGCTACGAGACAGTTGCGTCCCGTAGGTATAGCAAATGAAAACTACTAGGAATGAGATTCTTTTTATATTTAATATTTAAATACTTTTTAATTTCTTGATAGAAAAAAAAACAAATTGCCACTAAAATTTAGAAAACACAATATCGTTTATTCAATTTACAAAAAACACTTATAAACGCGAAGGGTAAAATAACATTAAAATAAGTAGAAATTTTAGGGGTAATTATCAAATAAGGCAATTATGTCATGCAAAGAAAATAACAAGTAAAACAGAAAATGTTTTTTAACAATTAAATTCTTAATCTTTCAAACATTTTATCAACAGGTTTTTGTCTGATGCAAATGCAAGAAAACAGTAGGAGCAGGTTAGGAAATCTGTTATAAATCACATCCATGTCTTCATTTGGCGTTTTTGTATGATCGTTTACGGACATTTTAAACATAATTCACCGATTTCACCATTTTCTAAAAATCACTAGCAAGGTAACCTTAAAAGTTTTCTGGCGTAACTATAATACGCCGAACGTCCTTTTGTAAAAATATAAACACTTGAGAACAGTAAAAACACCATAATCTTTCAATTGGAATGATACGGCGAAATCACAATTCACTTAACACAAAATATCGTCACGAATCAATTAATGTATTTCTAATAATGGCGGCTTCGGATTTCAAACAAACTTGCAAGTCAGTGTGTCCGATTAAGTCAAATAAATAATATGAAAAATCAGCAATTACCTAAATAATTGAATAATGAGCTTTTTATTAAAATATAACGAAAATAATATAAATAACAATATACGTGTTTATATATTATTTTTTTGGTAGTGCAACCTATAGCAGCACACACACATGCAAACATTTTGTATGTTTTAAGTGCGAAAATACGTCTTTACGAGAAACAGGATCCTGCTCTTAAGTCATATCTTTGTGTCATGTCTACTGTCAAATGTCAAGTCAAACAAACGAATCGCTCGTCGTTGCATTTATAATTTTTTTCGGAAAAGTAAATAATACGTAAAACTAATATTTTTTATGGATTTAAAGTAATTTAAAAGTTTGTACTTATTAATTTTAATTATGTTCTGGAGCGGAAATTATATTGCTATGAGAGAAGTTAAACTTCTCCTTAAAGATGAGGTGCGTACCTATTTTGTTGCAGAAATTAATGGTTAGAAGTGACTGGAAATACAGTTTTGTAGATTTCCTTTAGTTGCAGACAGCTGTTATATTTTTATAGCAAATGGGTTTATTTAAATATCGTACTTAGTGAATGATAAAATTTATTGAAATAACTAGACATAATGTTGTTTTTGTGATTTCAGAATGTTACCTTAACGCAAATTTTGGAGGCGGATGATATCCTACAAGAATGCAGGGCGAACAACAGATCTCTTATACAATTGTATGTTTATTAATTCATATGCTTTTACATTTTAATACAGTTGAATATTTATTATAGTTGTATTGACTACTAACATAAGTTTAAGAAAGTTTCAATATCTAATCTAAGAAAGTGCCTTTTAAAAATAATTATTCTAAAAACAACTCAAGTTTTTATATCTAACAGAACTGTAATATTTTCAGTTTAATAAGACCAGATATTAGGGCAGAACTCATAACACTTGTCACGGAAGAACCACCCAAGAGTGTAGAAATTTCTGCACAATACAGGCATGCAAATATTGCCAGCGAGGTACTGACCAGCCAGCTATCAATGCTGAGGGACCACCTTGCCACTGACACAGTTCAAATGAATAGGCTCTGTGACTTTGTAAATAAAGATCCACCATTGAACCCACTGCTGGCAACATATTTTAGTAAAACAATTGAAATGTTATTAGTGAGAATTCCCAAACAGGTAATTAATATATTTTACTATGGAAGTTTAACAATTAAGTAGATAACTGAATTTGAAGCCTACCTGTTTTTGCTTGCTAAGCTTAGCGTATTATTTCATTTATTTCAAGAACTGCCAAATCACTCACACTCTCATTGAAACACATATGGAAGTAGATAGAATTTCTGATTTACCATAGAACTGTGTGTGTATGTGGATGCCCAAGTTGTGCCTCTGCCTACCCATTGGGGGATATGGGCAGAATCAGAAAAATCTTTATTTACATGAACCATACTAGTGGTACTTATGTGCATTAACATTCTTATGAATTACCACTGTATCAGAATCTCGGCCACACGCTGAGAAGATTTAGCAACAGAAACTCAGCGGGCTTGTCTTTTTTCAATACTAATAACTACATTATAAACTAGGTAAAAAATACAAATTACAATCTAATTTTAACTTAAGTAAAAAGCAGCGCGTAAGGCATGAAGAAACTTTTTTTAACTGTGTCATCAGGTACTAGTCGCCAATTAAATGGTACTGAAAATCTGTTCTGAACAGATAAAGAAATAGATATCAATTACAGAATGGTGTCATTAGTTAGACATTTGCAATAAAATATCTTTTAAATGGATTTTTTAAAAAAAGAACAAATTATTAACTTGTTTAATACAGTTTTACATTACTAGACCTTTTTTTTCACAGAGCTGGTGTGAACATCATATTGTCTGTTTACAAGTTTTGGATTTTTTCAAGGCTAGAAGAGATTTTTTACCAAATCTTCTAAAACATATTTCAACATCTGCCATCTGTGATGTGTTTAAATCCTTTCTCCATCTTATTGAATTTGGTACAAGTATAACAGAGGTGAGTAGTAATATAATTTCTCAACACATTTTATTTATTATAAATAAGTAATATAAAAAAAGTCTTATATTTCCTACTAAAAATGTGTTAAAAGAAATAAATTGAAACTACCTGTTACAACTTACTATATAAAAGTTATATTATTATATTTTTTTAATTAACTTAAAGAACTAGTTAGAACCCCTTGTTATTTAAAGGTGAAGGCCTCCTCTAGTGATTTCCATGTGTCCATTGTTTCGATACCCATCCTCTTTTACCCAAAACTTTTGGCAGGATGTTAGCATGAAAGTTCTTGTGTGTGAATTTTTTGTGTGTGAACTTCCAAGTTTGGCAAGTATAAGTTAATTATGGGAAGATGCATTTCCGTTTAAGTTTCAGTAATACCCCAATTACTCTTCAAAATTTCTTTAATTTAATTTTTTTTTCAATGTTTGAAACTCTTCGCTCTTTGTCCTCTTTGTTCCTCTAGGGCTTTATTATCATTATAAAAAGGAACATATTTTATTACTTCTTTCACATTATCTAAATGTACATAGTCTTATGTTTTTTGTATAGTGGCGCCAGAAAGTAGCTGACATTTCTATATACAATATGTCCCAAAATTCAACAATAACCTAGGATCAGGGAGTACACACTGACTACACATGAAAAAATAAGCAAAAAACCCAGCATTCCTTAACATGCTACCTGTCCAATGTACCAAATACAGTATACACCGGACGCGGGTCCACCATGTCCATGTACTGTAAATGGTACACTCGCCCCTATCTCTTTTTATGCTCTCTTACTTCAAGGACTTGTGTGTTATGTAGCTCTAACTATTGGGACTTGTCAACAAGACACCAATGAATACAAAAAATGGAAAACCTGACATACATTTTTTTTTTCTTTCTAAATGTGGGTAGTGACAAAAAAGCAAGTGTTTGCTAGTACAAATGATTTTACCTATGCAAAGGAACTTTAGAATAACATTGAACAAAGTACGTCTTTTTACATTTATTACAGTGTATTGTCACTCTGTTAGCTTTAGCTCTCGCATCTTTTGAAAAACTTCCCTGGTCAATAAGTTTTTTTATAACAGCCAACGCATCGTCTTCGCACATGTATGTCCCTTATTTTGCCAATATTTTTTTTTAAATGTGAAATCCAATTAGATTCTACAAATACACATTGAACAGTGTATCTTTACCATCACAGGCCTCCAACACTTTCCTGATATATTCGTCGGCTAAGTTCTGCATTGTTACCTATTTTTATTCACACAACAAAAATTGGTGCTCGAATGGGCTGAGTTGTCACTTTAATCATTTGACAATAATTGGCAAGAGTTTAAAAGTATTTTTTACTTTCTCTCAATGTCAATTTGTGACCATAAACAAGAATGTTAATGAAAAAAGGTGTTTTTTGTAACAATTAGCCATTCACAAGTCCACGGTACACGCTAAGTGTACTCGCTGCTTCAACTCGACAAGTCCGTGTACCAAATAAGGTACATGGGTAAAAGGTATTACCAACCAACACTAAACCAACTGATTTGTTATAAATTTTATGTATATACAAAACTGGTTATTTAGTATTGATTTGAAACAGAATATTACAAAAAATAATTTGGACATTTGGGGTTTTTGAAAAATTATGTATGGGGACAGTTAACGTGTTAAAAAAGTTATACTTATTTAAACAACTCAGATTTTCCACACCCTGTGCACCAGTTTTACTCTGACTAAACTTGCAGCAAAAGCACTGTTAATTCTTTGTATTAATTACGTTACTATATCATATATACAATGCGAATGTGGATGGATGTAGGTACCCGGGGAGACCAAGGCTGACATTTCACGATCAGATCAATGGGATATTATCCGAGGGTGGTGTCAAGAGTCTCCAAAACCGGCGTGTTTGTATGAAAAGGGTTATGAATGTGAAGGAAGCAAGACAGGTTTGTCAGGATCGTGAGGTCTGGCACTCGATACTCTCTGCCTACCCCGTAAGGGACTTGGCGTGAAGATATGTATGTACTATATCATTACACTTTGTATTGTATATACTATATCATCACAGTACTAAATAATAAGATTTTTTCTGAAGTTTAAATATCAGAGTGAAGTTAACTTTTTCTGTCAATATACATATACACTTCTATCCAACTTTAACATAGCATGGTATAAAAACAACTATGACTATGAATACTACAGTGCAAGTTATAAAAGTTAGTACAACATTCATAACCTGACCATTAAAAAATAGCGGAATAAAACTGAGGTCACAAAGAACATTAAAAAATCTTTTAGTAATTAATCCTTAAATAACCATATTAAAACATGTATCTTATCTAATTCCTACTTAAATCTAAATAAAAGATTTGATTTGTGCGTGGCATTCATTTGTTAGTGTAACATTACGTATTGAATTCAAATTCAAATGTATGTATCTATCCCTATAAGTAGGATTGTGTGACCACATTTAACTATTGGGTAGGTCTTACCAACATACCATCCAAGTTTGTTCCAAAATTTCAGTAGACATCCCGGTTTCTCTAATATGTTTTTTATCGGTGTTGAGTCACCCAGGTTTTTTTCTGGTGTTCTTCCAATTCCTCACATACACTGAGAATGTAGTATGGTGTTAAATAGCCATTGGGACATGCTCTACCCAACAGGGTCTGTGAAGTTTATGTGATACTTATTCATTTGACAGTGTCTAATTATAAGGCTGCATAAAGTTTCCTAAAAGTTTTTTGTTTAATTTGGGTTTAGTTTGTGATATGTCTGTTTTAATTGTCAACATTTTTTTTTATTTTCCCAAAGGGTTTCATAATCTTACTTACTTTTTTTTGTTATATCTGTTTTTTTTGTAAACGAAATGAGATAAGTATAATACATAGTTTCTGTACTTCTTGTCGTCGGTGATTGGTGGAGTACCATATTATATATAATAATATTAATATTCCAATTATTATTATACAGCCCTGATGATGCTTGATAAAAAATATATTGTGGAAAGTACAAGTGCTGTGAATAAATTGTTTCAAGTATAATAGATTCTGGTTCTACAACCTTCATTGTCGCCTCTTTCTTTGTAAAGTCGTCTGCTATTTCGAGTCAGATACTGGTCCTTTATGATCCATTGTACTGTGACCGTTTCCTTTACATGTTGTAGTTATTCACTAATGACACTATATGCGGGTATGAATATAAGATTTCACCCATTTATGATCATTGGTTTTCTAATTATCCTTAGTACAATCGCAATGACTAAGGCCTTAAGGTCCCAGTGATTAACGAATTGCGGTTATTAAATTCCTCACTAAGTAGGCGAAAAGTCATAAAACCATTCACGGATGGACGGCTTTTTACCAAGACTTTGTACATTGTCATCAACCACCGATCAAACAAGGTCAAGAAAATTAAAAAGGGGCAGGAAAAGTATTGAAGACGTCTCTTTCGGATGGGTCCGCTAGCGCCATCACTGAAGAAAACGTTATAAAAGTTAAGAAAATTGTACTTAAAGATGTCAAATAAAAATCAAGATGTTAGCAGAGATGACTAACCTTTTCATGGATTTTTTTCATTATCCTTCATGACTATCTTAACCTATTTATTGGTTTGCTGGCAAGAAAAGGATGCCCACCCCCTATCAATCACAAAGTCATCCCATCGGCTAAAAACATGGCTACCGTTTTTTGGGATTCTAAAGAAATTTTATTAATCAAGTACTCGAAAAGGGGTGAAAGTAAAACAGCAGCAACATATGCAAATACTACGCATTTTGAGTAAGGTGATTGAAGAAAAAAGGCGAGGATAGTTCACAGCGAGGAAGTTGCTGCTTCACGACAACCTGCGGGTTCACACCGCACGCGTTGCGAAGGATGATGTATGAGACTGTCTTTGAATAAATTAATAACTCTCCTTACAGTCTAGACCTGGCCTCTATTGATTATTACCTACTTTTAAATTTTAGGAAAGACCTTTGTGGAAAACGATTTTCCGACTATGAAGAAGTGAAAGGTAATTAATGTACATTTTAACGAGAAGCCAGAAAAGAAAAATAAATACCTCGCTTTAATAAATGTATTGAGATCCTAGGAGATTACATTCAGAAAAAGATTTTTCAAAATTTTCCGGACTTTCATACATACCCATACATAGAATACATTATACATTGAAAGCCTCTTGTAGGTTCAATCTTTAGGTATAAATTTTCTGAAATTACTCATACATACATATCTTCACGCCAAGTCCTTTCCGCGGTAGGCATAGAGAATCGAGTGCCAAATCTCACGATCACGATACTTGTAGACCTGCCTGACTTACTAAACATTAATTACCATTTTTTGGCTAAATCTGCCGAAGACTTTTAACATCACCTTCGGATAATATGTACCTGAGCGATTTGTTCATTGAATGTCAACCTATGTCTACCCGGGTACCTACATACATCTTCTTTCGCATTGCATGTCTATTTTGCCAATTTTTTAACTGTCATTCTTTCCACATCACCAAACCGAAAATGACCGAGCTACCCCACTCTTTCCCGGAACACGGTTACGAATGTGGTCAGTAAGCGTTACATCACACATTTTATATATTTATGTAGTAGAATTTCTCTGGGTAGTTACTGCTTAGTGCCGTGTGTACTGCCTGGTGCCAGTATATTTCTTAAATATTGGGATACCTCTATATGTATAAAGAATAATCTCTATTTCCATTGGTCATCACATCAGCATCACTCGTGAACGGATAGAGCATTTTAGCTAATATTGTTTTTGCTATGTTAATTATTGCCTGGAGGAGGTTCTTATGAATGAAAAAAAAATGATATATAGTATAACGCTAAAACATATAAGAATTCAATATTCAGAGTTAAGACAGGACAGAGTCTATCGGGTCAGCTAGTTAATTTATAACGTTACGATGGTAAATCCCCTTATCAGAAAACAGATATTCAACTAATTTGCCAATTTATTTTTTTTGTATAATAAAAGAAGGCAATGCAGACTGTTTTCCCGATGCTAGAACTTAGCATCATTTAAACACCCAAGGTGTTAATACTGCATTGCCTGTCTGAGGATGGAATGTAAAGCCTCGTGAGCACTAACTGAATTTTGAGCAAGACTACCCAGTCTTTAAACTTACCCTGTGTTGGTCCGGGCTTTTTTGCAGGATAGACCATCTGCCTTCCTTTCAGGCAGCTCGTAAAAGGCGAGCATAGGCTTACCGTCACTAACACCCGTGACATCCTACTAGGTGGTAGAGTTTCGCAGCAACTCGCCCGGATTGGTACCGCCGCCTTATCTATTCCTGCCGCCATAACGTTAGTGCTTGCCATTGATGTGTTCCGGTTCGGAGGATAAGTTAGCCGGTCAACTTATTTTTGCTCAAAGCCTGACATCCCGGCCTCAGGTTGGTGGCGAAAATTTAGTGGTGAATTATGAAGGTGAAGTTAGCCCCTCGCAAATCAGCCAGGCCCGCTTTCATACAAACATAATACAAATATTATGTTCTGTTTAGTTGACTCTCTGATAGATATCCGTTACGCACTTGTTTCTACCGCATTTATCCCATTCTCATGCTTATTCTGTCATACCCAATTTTCGCTTCAATGTTAGATACGGAACGCACAGAATTATGCAATGCGAGTTTAGCCCCTTGACTCCAAACCTCACTTTGAAATACCCAGCACTCCATTCACACTATTTTCTTATTCACTATATTTTCCAATATTAATATCGAACCAAGGCGATATGTTGCCGTCCGCCCGCACACATGCCTTACAATCTAAATACATAAACAGCACAGCACGTAGCACGGACACCCGTCTATCCCATAATCTGGGAAAATGTACCAAAGTTCCAAATTTCAAATCAGTTAAAATTTTCAGATAAAAATTGTGTATTCGTATTTAGACATTGTGCTGTAGGGTTGTGACTAGGGTTCGGAATGAATGCAACGGATGATGAGTTAATACTGTCTTTATTAGTAAGACTTTACATTATATATGATATTATACGTGGGCTCGATACATACACTACACCTACCCGGGAGATTTGAAAAAAAAAACAATATACGAAATATTGTTTTTTTTTATAGTAGTAATTTGTTTTTTTAAAAAAAAAAGTAATAAGGTCTGTACTTATTACTTATAACAAAAAAATTTAAAATACGATATTATTATAACAATGTGTAAAAGCGTAGGTATACTTATTATAAAAATACATGTAGACATTATAATTTTTTTTTAAAACTACATGAATATAAAAACGTTTTAAAGTGTATACATTATCATTCCTTAAACAATTTGGTTCGGTTTTTATGAACCGTTTCTAATTTATTGCCAATTTTTATTTTGACATTAACCTCTAAGTCTTCTATAGCTATATACGGACCTATATACAGTCGTGGTCAACTAATTAGGGACACTCTTTGGTTAAACCGAATTGTGAATTTATTTTTTATTTTCCAATGAGTCTAAACCATATTCCATATCTCTTACATGTGAGTATAATTAGTCATTTATGTGCCCGATTATACAAACAATAACAACTTCTTAAACATTAAACCTCTTTACAGTATAGCTGATAGATTATCGTAGTGCTATTTGTTCAAATAATGTTGGCTGGCCATTTAATTAGGGACACTGAGATATTACGTTCTATTTTCAAAATTTAAATCTCAATACTTTTTTACTTCTTCTCTTACTGTTTCGTGGTAGTTTTGGCGGCAATCCCGATATTTATTTTAAGTTTTGAAAAATATTTTGAAGAAAAATGGGTAAAAATAAAAGTTGCGATCCAACACTACGAAAAATTATCATGAAGTTTGTTGTCGAGCATGGTTGGCCATACCGAAGAATAGCAGAACATTTAAATTGT
>NJDC01000609.1:519174-531673 GCA_002245475.1 Calephelis virginiensis | reverse complement strand
CAAACGATCTCCTTGATTATATGTCACAGGATTAATATATTTATCGTATTTATGTTTTCTTAATAGTTTACTCTTATATAAATTTTCTCTAGCATCCTTATGACTAACTTCTAATCAATATTTTAATTCACACGGATAATTATCGTAATTAAACAATGGCTCGACGACACTTCTCAAATTACTTGGCATGTTACATACCTTACTCGTGTGGCGTGTATTTTGTTTCGGAGTGGACAGTATTGTTATACGAAAAACACCAGTAGGGTAACCAACTGCTCCATGAATTTATTTGATTTTCGGTATTTATTCTAAGATACGCATCCGTAAATTTGTGGGAATTTTCCAACGCTCGTATGCTCTCATGATGGTGTGCTGTTGATGTAGTTGAGTTATTTTTAAAAGCTTACAAACCTCTTTCATTGTAGAAGAAATAAACTCGGACCCCCGATCAGTTGCTATCTCTCTTGGAATACCATATCTTAAAATAAAATTTTCTACAAAAGCTCTAGCTACACTAGTGGCATCTTTATGCTCCAAAGGATACGCCTCCACAAATTTTGACGATTCGCATTGTAGTGTCAGAATATAACTAAAACTATTGTCATTCTTATTTAAAGGACTGACTATATCAAGGTAAACTTTATCGAAGCTTGATTTCGCTGTAGTTGTAATTTCCATCGGTTGTACTGTTTTTAACGAGTACTTTTGTGTCTGACATTTCTTGCATTTGGACACAGAATCTTTAACGTCACTATACAAAGATGACCAATAATATAATTTCTTCATAAATCTAAATAAAATTATTTAATTTGCAATTTTCCGCCAAAAAATGTATACGTCTTATTGCGTAACAAAACAGGTAAAATAGTGCGCTAAGAATGAATTGGACTTACCGGAAGCTAAAACTCCCAAATACATCCAGCTCCACACAATACACACCACTCAACTGTTTTAGTAGCACCAACAATACACATACTACTAAAAGCTCAACGTACGTTTCGCTTCGTAACCGAAGCATCATCAGGAGAATTCGACTGCACTCCACAAAGGTCGAGCAGATACTGGCGCGCGCGCTTACGACTCGCTCTATTTATAAGGTAAGTTCCATATGGAACACATATCGGCTGTCAAACACATTCGTCCAGATAAATCACATTTTGCAAAACATCTTATAGACACTGGGCATACGTTGGCAGCAGATCATACTTTTGAATTACTCCATACTTGTAATAAAGGATTAAAATTTAATATACTAGAACAACTAGAAATTATTAAATGTAATAACGAAGACTCAATTACACTGTTAAACGAACAAACAAATTTGACTAATTCACCCTACACATGTTTAACAACAACGGTGCTACCCCCACCACGCGTACTCACTAAAGCACACCCGCAAGCGAACTCGCGAAACCTTATAAATAGAGCGAGTCGTAAGCGCGCGCGCCAGTATCTGCTCGACCTTTGTGGAGTGCAGTCGAATTCTCCTGATGATGCTTCGGTTACGAAGCGAAACGTACGTTGAGTTTTTAGTAGTATGTGTATTGTTGGTGCTACTAAAACAGTTGAGTGGTGTGTATTGTGTGGAGCTGGATGTATTTGGGAGTTTTAGCTTCCGGTAAGTCCAATTCATTCTTAGCGCACTATTTTACCTGTTTTGTTACGCAATAATACGTATACATTTTTTGGCGGAAAATTGCAAATTAAATAATTTTATTTAGATTTAAGTATGGATTTCCGCAAAGTAACGCCTTCTTTTATTAATTTTTTTATAATTTCTTCATATTGTTAGTCATACGCTTAATACCTGCGTGGTCACTTGTAGGTCACTGTCATCAAGATTATCTACTTTTTGCACACCCTTAACTATACACAACCGCGATATTAACGACGTGACCGATGTGGACCGCCTGATTTTAGGTTTTTTTTAACGCTTGTGTGAGCTCACTAATTAAACATTTATTTTTACAATTATTTATAATGCACACTTCTCGGATGCCTACTTTCTGGCATAGTAAACCTAAATCTTTCACTAACGCGTCTCGCGCGGGTAATGATCGAGAATTAAGGCTACAATAGGTACATAAAATATTTATTATCGCTCTCTGTTATAAGGTTTTTATTCCGGAGTAAACTTATATTTTTATTCGTAGTACTACATAATTCAATCAAGTTTTTCGGTTTTCTAAATACCTCTAAAACCGCAGGGTGATCAGTCCTTGAGTTTATAGATGTATTATCGCTCGAATAATTTGTCTTGTTATTGTCTACATGTTGTTTTTTCGCCTGCATTTTTCTTTAATACATTTTTCTTTAATAAATTATTTAAAGGGAAAGCTATTTCAGCAAATCTATTAATAAATTTTCGATAATAACCGGCAAATGCAACAAATCTTTTACGTCACTACTATTTTTAAGAGTGGGATATTCTAATAACACCTTAATTTTTTCCGGGTCCGGAAATACGCCTCTTTCCGAGACCACATGTCCTAAGTATATAATTTCTTTTTGTAGGAATTTACATTTAATTGGATTTAATTTAAGGTTCACTTTTCTTAATCCACAAAAAATGTTCATTAGATTTTGATTATGTTGAGGTAGATTACGACCAAAACAAATAAGATCATCCTGGTAGACTAAACACTGCTCATAATTACAACATAGCGATAGTGACCATTCTTGAAAAAGAACTCGGGCTAGTTTTAAGTCCCATTGGAAGACGGGTCATTTGATACTGGTTAGTACTCATAGTAAACGCTGTATATTTTCTGCTACTAGGCACTAAATTTGTCTGAAAATAGCCTTGGTACATGTCGAGATGAGAAAAGTATACGGCACCTGATAATGAATCTAGTATTTCTGTGATATTTGGGAGTGGAAATTTGTCATCTTGTATGCGCTGGTTTAATTTTCTATAGTCAATTTTTTATTGCCATTCTGATCTGGTTTCTTCGGAACTAGCAATAAAGGACTTGACCATTCGCTATGACTTTCTTCAATTATGCCGTCGTTTAGCATTTGCTTTATTTGATTTTCAATTTCCGGTTTCTGCGAGTGGGCTAATCTATACGGTTTGACATAAATAGGATTAATATTAGGTTTTAGTTGACTGGAATGTTCATAAATATTTGTAACTGATAACTTATCTTTTGGGAGATGAAATACGTCGGAATATTTAGCGCAAATGTTTTTATTGATGACTTGTCTTCTTCCGATTCAAGATAATTAAGATTAATTAGTGAAAATAATTCTTTCACGCGCTCTGCGTTTACGCTAGAGTTTGAAAATGTACAAATACTAAGATTATCAAGATTTGAAATTTCAAAACCTAACTATTAAGTTTTACATCCGTTTCTCGTGTATTTAAAATTTTTATTGGTATTTTACCGTTACGAGGACAGGCTAGCACGCTTGCTAAGAAAACACCGACACACAATTCTTGCGATTTTATAAAACACTCGTTTTTAATGTTTGTATCTATATAAAAAATTGATTCACACCTCGCTGAAACATTTAAGTATGAATTTTCACTCGACTGTAAAGATTCAAATTTTAAACATACGTCACAACCTTTTTCATTAAATAATCGCAAAGTATTTAACTCGTAATCTAACTTGGCATTATAAGTTTTTAAAAAATCTTGTCCTAGAATTCCATCCGTTCCACTTGGTAACGAATCGAACACATAAAATCTTTGCCTAAATGTCATACTATCGGGAAGTAATGTAAGATAGACATAGCCTTTAGACAACAACTCTCCGCCTATTCCGTTTACTTTTAACTTCTCTATATGCAATGGAATGCGTAAACGATTAATCAAATCATAACAAATCGCTGAAAGTGAAGCGCCAGAGTCAACTAACTAACTATGTTTTTGTTTACCAATCCATAGATATACGAGTACCTTGTTTACACTGTTTAGAGAACAGATACATTCGTCCATATTAGGGACGAAAAAACTTATCGTCTTCTGGGTGGTCTTGTCTATCTTCTGAGTTTAGGATATTGACCTGCCTTTTATGCCAATTTCCTGACTTGACCAACCTTTGGCCATAAGGTATGTTACGGCCAGGGCGTATTTGATTGGTACGACCAACCCGTTTATTATTATACGATTGACCTGGACTATGCGAATAGTACCACTTACCTTCTGGTCTTGTCGAAGCACCACGCCGGTAGGAGGACTGCCTACCTTGTCGTCTGCCTCCTCTACCTAGTGGCATCATAGTGGGCTGCGTCGATGTTGATGGCAATCCAGCTAACTCCTCGTCTCTCGCTGCCTGGATCGCATCTTTTAGTGAGCTATAGTTACGAGCTGCAATTATGGTGCTTAACCGTCTATCAGAAAGTCCGTCACAAAATCTTTTAATTGCCAATTTTTCATTTAAGGGCAACAATACCTCATAACTTTGAGAATTACCGTCGGCCTGGGATATCGTTAAGTCGGTAAATAATTCCTCTAATTCACGGCCGAAGCTATCTATATTTTTACTATGTTGTGAACATTTAATTAGCTGTGCGTGAAGGGATTTAAATGACTTTTTTGCCATCAAATGCTTTCGCATGTCCTTCACGCAATCATCAATTGAGATATATGTACTTGATAAACGCAGTTTAGCTGACTCAGATAAGCGAGATTTTAACACAAATCGAATTAAAAGATTTTGTCCAACACTATCGAGTAAACTCGAGTACATTTCGATCCCGTCAATTAGTCGCTTTAGTGTGCTTTCTGTCCCATCCAAGATTGGTAGTAGGGAAACAGCCGTTTTTAGATCAAATTTCTCCATTTTTAACATGTTTTTCGAAATGTATTCGAATTTATTCTCACTACTCTCTGCTGAGAGAGGTAGGAGTGGAGGTGCCGACTCCGTACATAAATGACATATATCACTAAAAATGACATATATCACTAAATAATTTTCTAATTTGGCTAATACATTCAGTACAAATACTTATGTCCTCAGCTGAGAGACTACCTTTTATAATCAAAATTGCGATCTCATTTTCTATCGAGTAAAAACGATTAATTACTACAATTGCTTCTTTATATTTATTTACTTTTATCTCACCTTTATGGCGATCCTTACCCTTTTTAATGAGGTAAGTTCTTACAACTTGCAACTCAGCTAATATATTACGTAGTTCCTCGGCCATTCACAAATACGTATGTTATGTAATATTATTAATACAATAGTAACATAACTAACTAATAGTAACTTGCCCTTAAAAATAGCACATCACACGATTATTATTTTTTTGCACTTTTTTTTTCACTATACCACACCTCACGTATTACACTTTCAATACACCGCCGTTCGGTTGCTCGGGATCCCGTTGACGTCTTTGCTGGAACGAAAGCCGGAAAACTACTCTAGCTATCTCGTTTCTAATCCAATTTTCTGGCATCTCCGGTACATGTAGGCAATAACACCAAGTAGAGCTACTGTTAGCAGGACTCCGATGAAGATTAGCACAATATTTATGGAGTTCATGTGGGAATGAATTTGATCGATTGTCACTTGGTTATTTCCAGTTACGGACAGCTGGGCTACCACAGTTTCTTCCTTAGAAGGCGAACTTCCCATTTTATTAGATTTTTTTTTCTTTAAGTATCTTCACGCCCATATCCCCGAAGAGGTAGGCAGAGGTACAACCAAGGCACCCACGACTAGCCGAAGACACTAAGTCCCACAATGTGATAGGTGGCAAGCCTATCGCCAATCAAACGACCAACAAAAAGAAAATATCAAATTTTCTTTTTGTTGGTCGACCCGGGATTCGAACCCGGGACCTCATGCAGTCAAGTCCAACACCCGGACCGCTAGACCACAAAGGCGATTTTTCTTTAAATTTCTAATATTAATATTAACTTTACCTTTTAACATAGTCACATTTATTGAATTAATATTCTAAGATTCGGTAGCACGACACGACGGTAACCGATACTCGCGCCCCATATATGGCAGGGTCGCCATGTAGGGTTGTGACTAGGATTCGGAATGAATGCAACGGATGATGAGTTAATACTGTCTTTATTAGTAAGACTTTACATTATATATGATATTATACGTAGGCTCGATACATACACTACAGTGCAACCCTAAATTAGTATTTGATATATTAATAAGGAATGTAAGCTTATTCTAAGTGCATTTGCATCACCTGGAAACTCCACTGGATATAAAAGATGTGCAATTCGTTGACGTTTACAAGTAAAAAAGAATAAGTATTAAAATACTCAGAGCTTTAGGGCAACCTTGAATTGCACTAAAATATACCAACAAACATTGCAGGATCAGACCATTTGCGTGTCTTGTGAACCTCGCCGGGTATGAATAAAGGCGGCATTTCTGTGAAGTTTCTGAGTGGATCATAGAAAATAAACAAAAATAGAAATACGATGAATGCTCTCAAATATTAATGTTATTTTCGTAACCCCTTAACCCCGGCTGAAATGAAAAAATAGGAAAATCGGCGAAGGTTATAGTAAGTGGATAGAAGAAAATTGCAAAAAGTACTTAGAGTAGGTGTGTAAAGTTGAATTCTGATGATCTACAAAGACTATGAGCCCGCCGGATATAAGAAATATAAGAAACATCCCCAGCGAAGTTTATATTAAATATAGATAAACAGTTAGAAGATAGAAGTTATATTGTCCTTAAATACATAGAAATTGAATGCTGGCATATAATATGACCATTTTCTTAACCCCTTACTTATGTACAAAATGGGGCAGTTCTATGCAGTTTAAAAGGGAATAGAAGAAAATAAAAAAAATGCGTGAAGTTGCATTTTATAATACTACTAGCTGCTCCGGTAGACATTGTTCTGCTATATTTTCAATGTCATTTCAGTAAAAAAAATTGGGTGGGTCACCCTCATCACTTAGGGGTATGAAAAATAGATATTGGCCGATTCTCAGATCTACTCAATATGCTCACAAAATTTCATAACAATCGGTCAAGCCGTTTCAGAGGTGATCAATCACGCATACCGTGACACAAGAATTTTATATATTAGATAAAGCTATTCTTATATACAAAGACAGTGAATTAAGGCATATATTAAGAATATTTTTATAACCCCGCCGTTTTCAGGTGATGTAATCGCGCTGAATATATGCCTATACACTTTCTTAAAAATTAAATTTTTAAATAATATTAAATTTAAAGTTGCTCATTGTATGAAAACGAATAAATTGTTATTTTAAAGATATTTTTGATAAAACTGTAATAAACTTACATATTATATCTATTTTTTTTTGGTTTAGCCAAACCTTGTTACACTAATAACCATAAGGACTCAAACTAACAAATGTTTTGACATTTGTATAAAAGCAGGCCGCTTTGTGGCTGCCCTGAAGATGTTCATTTGCGAGGGGCTAACTTTACATTCATTGGTGTACAGTGACATTATAGCTGCAAAAACAGGTTAGGTTAGGTTGTCTGACTTTGAATGAGTGGATGTAAGACTACCACCTCATCTGACTGACGCTGCCAGTAAAATAATACATGAATATAAATTAGTCAATAATGTTGCTAGTGGGTGACGAGGTCGTCACTGACCTTTGTTATAGTCACATTGCTTATGAGGATCATCTGCGCAAACTGCAACTGGTTTTATTAAACAAGGCCTTTTTGTGAATCTAGTATTACTTATTATTCTATATATTAATTTAATTCTTAATGTTTTTCCAATTTTCTCTTTATTATAGTGGTTCAATGAGTACCAATGTTTTGAGAGCTTTATACAAATAATATGTGGAACATATGAGCCTGAGGAAATGCATCACTTTGCTCTCACACAAAATAACACTGACAACCATCTAGACACAGAAGAGAAGGGTGTTAGTGAACAAAATGAAAAGAGTGATGCTAATCGCAAGAATGATAATGTAAAGGAAGAAGTTGAAAATCATAAAGGTAAGACTTGTACAACTCGTACACATCGTCTGTGCACGTCCGCTGAAATGCGAGCCCTCTGCCACTGCCCCGCGCGGCTCCCAGTATTTGTCGCAAGCGCTCAGTAGCGAAGCGCGTCGCCCTTTGTAATCGACTAAATACGGTTTAAATCTCCTGTTGGTATTATTGTATACGTTGAGTTTTTGCTTTTTTTAAGTTTGGAATTTTTCATGTTACTGAAGCCAATTGGTGGTACAACAGCATTATGAGCAAGACAATTCATAGTGAGGCACTCCTTCCCACGTAAACCGCATGTCACGCGCACGCTATCTCGATTGCATGTATCTTAAATAAAATTGTGTCCGCGGAGTAGCAACGTCGCATTTATTGATTGCATACAAAAATATTTGTAGATCGCATACTTGGGTTTGAATGAACTAGGGATCTAACTCTATCGAAATCTTAGATACAAATGATATTTTCAAAGGATAATTGAAAAGGCTTATGGGCGTACTGGTTGACCAAAATTAATGAAAATTAATTATAGTGAACCTAAAAATTTATCATACAAATTGTCACCATTCCAACATATACTAGCTACGAAGAATCTGGCGCCCTCATTTTTTCGTCACCTTTTTATAGCTGTATTATCATAACAATCTAATTGTAAAACTTGTTCGGTTTGATAACCGATCTGTTATCAACGTAAAAAAATTGTTATTTTTTTTTAACATAATTCTGTTTTTTTTTTGCAAACATTACCGTCCAAATGATGTCACAACGCGAAGTGCACAGTTGATTCGTACGGGTTGTACAAAAAGACATTTTCAAAGCCTAAAGATGATTTTACTGAACAGGCTATTCAGTCTCTATAATCCTTTAGTTTTCTCTCTACTCTAAAATTAAGAAACTGAAAAAGGCTGCATGTAAAAATCTTGATGACAGTGTATGTTTAATGACATTAATTAAAAATTACGTACAATACTTAGGTGTGAACAGTCAAGATGAAACAAACAATGCATGTGAGGAAAGTAATGGTGAAACAAAAGGAGGAAATGAGGATGATCCATGTGTGACCACAGAAACTAAAGCTGGTGGAAATATAGATAAAGTAGAAGAATCTACAGTTGTAGAAGATGGCAATGACATAGAAGAAGCAGAAATGCGAAAGGAGAGATTGAGGGCTGTAGCTGCTGCAAATGCTGCCTCTTTGCTTGGCGATGTCGCTATGCGACTCTGCGCACACGACTTATTAACGCCCAAGTAATAGTTATTTTTAATAAACTTTTATTTACTTCGTTGGTATGTATGTAACTGAATCTTAGCACGTGTTTTTCACCCACCTTAACCAGGTAAACCAGGTCTTCTCCAATGTTTTGATTGTCCAATGTAACAAAATGATTCAAAAAATTACCTGCATCGGCTTCAAATAACTCGAAACAGTCACGAGTAATAGTCAATCGCGTCTTATTCAACTGAAAGCAGCCGCGTAACCCACTTCGTAGACACTGTGGAAACCCGATTCGTTGACTATGGTATTTTGATTTCGCTCAAAAGAGATGCATATGATATCGGCTATCTCTCTCATTTTTATTTTGCGGTCTCCTATAATTAAATCAAGTATTTTTTAATACTTTCGTCAATAGTGGACGTCGAAGGCCTTTCAGATCGGGGTACATCTTTCAAACTCTCTCTGCCAGGCTTGAATTCTGCTATCCATTTTTTTACGGATGAATAAAGATAGCAGAAACTGATCATATTATCATCATGGATGGCTTTCGGTGACAGCCCCTTCTTATGGAGGTACCTAATGACGGCACGCTGCTTGATTTGCTGAATTTGAAAAAAATGTATCCGTATGCTGTGTTAAAAAAAATATAAAATCACAATTAATTATTGAACACTTATCTAACTTTGCACAATGAACTACTCTGAAATAAACTAAATAATGAAGATTTGGTTTTTAGAATTGAATGGATTTGTATTAGGCCGAATACTTTTCAAGCCACCCATGTAGTAATGCTACGGGACAGAAAATTATGTAAACATATAGGGTAAGTAATGAGTACACGTTGCAATGTTTATATTGCGTTCTGAAACTGTATCTTTTTAAATATTCTAAAATCGCGTTATCTTTTTAAATATTCTAAAGTCATTAATAACTACGAATTCTTGTGTTTTAAAACAATATTCTTTTTTTTAAGTAGAATACTTACAAACTTGTTAATACAATGATTAGGATTAAGGGCTAGGATGGGCTCGGTAAACAAATCCCAGATAGTTAAAAACGAAAGAAGAAATTGGCCATAACGTTTGTCATTTTTACATCTCTTACGTTTTCGTTTATTAAAGACAATTCTAATTTTAAAGTCTTAATTATTCTAGCTGTTTGAAAAAAAATGTTTTAAAAAGTCTCAATAATTGAGGTTAAAATCTAATAATACTTTGTTCACATTTATAAAAACGAGTCGTTTTGATTACGATTGGTAGTATTTTGTACGATAAGTAAGATTTTCTTAACAACGGTTGCTCGTTTTCAACAGTTAACTGAAATTTTATTTTTTAAAATATGAGTAACGTTACGTTCCTTATGAGTAAACTACGAATGGTTCAATGCACTACATTAATATTCAAGTTTTCACCGAAGCTCGCGGAATGCAACCAATTGATTTTTTCTTTCCTTTCATGTTCCTTAAACGATGTCCTTTTCATACATCTTTGACAGGGCAGAGCGTTTCGTGAGCGTATCACATTAAGAGCACTCAGTTAAGCCAGGCCGATTCGCATCGGCTGATTTTTATTACTCAGTAGCAAAGAGTAGAGTAAATTGTGGAGTGGCAACTCTACTTTAAAATCGTCAAGTATGGAAAGTTGCACCTCTGGTAGCTGCCGTACAAAACTTTAGCGTTTAAATATCATTAGCCCTGTATTCACACTATTAATATTGTTTCTATACTCTCCTATTTGGTAGGTGTTTGTTGTTTTCGGGGAATGAGCGCGGGGTATAGCGCAAAACTTACCGCGGATATTTCGCCGCGATACTGCTCGTCGCAGTGTGTGTTGCTTTATACAAAATGTATAAAAGCTCTCCGAGCGGATTATTGCGCTGCGATGCGCCCCGATGCGGCCCCTCCACGTAATACTAGTAGAGGTAAACTTTTTTTAAAATGAATAAAAATGTGCCACACTGCTGTCGGAGAGTTAGGTGTCAATGCAGTCGAAATAGTCACAAGGTTGTATGTTTCCAGTTTTGGTGGCGGGGTGTGTCTGACGAAGGGCGCGTGCTGGACGCTGGGCGCGCGGCTGCGCTACGCGGCCGGCGTGCGCCAGCTGCTGCAGGCCGCGTACACCGCGCCGCCTCGGGCCGCGCACTACGCGCTGCCGCTCGCCGCGCGTCTGCTGCTGCGCCTGCTGGCCCCGGCGCCCGAAGCTCTGCTACCTCCGCGGTGAGTACGTCCCATCCCACCCCGCCCGCCGCGCGCCTGCTGCTGCGCCTGCTGGCCGTACGTAGAATACCTTAGGCTCGAAACTTATCAGCCGCCCCTCGTGGTTCATTTGAAGCGGCTGTTTCATTTAGCGTATTAATATTCAAGTTACCTACAATTATCAATTTACGTCAATAGGTTTTGAAATTTCTCAAATAATAATTATATGCTTTCATAAATCTGCTACCTCTCACCCCGGAATACAAACTACATACTGGCATGCCGGCTAGTGCTTCGTAGCTCATCGTGCCACATCTTTAGTCTCCCAAATTAGACATCAGTTGGCGGTGTTGTAGAATGAGCCGAATGTAATAAGTCATTCGCGCAAAATGTACTTAGAAGCAAATGTTTGTTTGTGTTTTCGTATGCATTGTCATCTGGCTTCAGTGCCATTAGATAATCGTAAAACTGTTAATTTGGAATGTTATGCGACCGTTTGTTTGTCAGAAGTCTTGAAGAAATAGGAAGAATAACCGATAATGCAAAATCATTCTGCATCATGACTATAGTAGCTGTTCAGGTCATTGCACTGTCGGGTCATCCGCCACACGACTCTAAATTGGCACCTAGTCATTGCTATTTAGTTCCAATAGTGAAGAATAAATTATGAGGTCAACCAATTCAAAATGCACGTTTTGAAGACACCTGAATCAGAGTGGAAAAAGTACTATCAAAATTGGTTTCAGCAAAGGTGCATAGATTATCGTGGCGAATATGATATTATAATAATAATAATAATAAATTTTATAATGCTTACTGTTATAAAAGTTGTGCCTAATATACAGTTAATGAACTTAAAATTACATTAATTAAGTGCGATTTGGCACATAGAAAAGAAAACCTTTACTTTCCGTACTAGTTTGGAACTGTATTACGGCAAAGTAATGATTCTCAAACACAACAACATGGCTTAGATAACTGAAGGTAGACAGAAAATACTAGTTTCCAGTTGTTAATGACTTGACAACAGTACTAGCAACAAAATGAGATACAACACAATTAGCACTACGAAATAATTAAAACCAAAGTAATAGTAAATTAAGTATTCGATTGAGTCAGTAGGTATTTCATTCGTACACAAAATAAAGTATATTAAAATAAACATATATT
>NJDC01000609.1:491991-512063 GCA_002245475.1 Calephelis virginiensis | reverse complement strand
CCACCTTCAGCTAACCTTGTAGCGTGTCACTAGTACGGGATACGCAGCGTACTCGCGAGGTAGATCCAAACTTCATCCATAGTTTTGCGTCTAATCAAATTATTTGCTAAATAATTTTACACACACATTCGTCACATTCAAAATAATATTAATTCATCGCTATTGTATTTTTACAGGGAGGCTTCTATCCATCTGAAAACCAATACGAGGTGAGATTTTATTATATTTCTTCAATGCCTTATTTCCTATATCTAGTAAGGTTGGTCCTCCTAGTGCTATTACGTCATTCTCGGGAGCATTTTCGCCATTTCCTGGTGTAGTCCTCACTTCTACATATCATCAATTAATTATCGTCCCCATTCAGGTAGCTGGTGGTCTACCATGACCTCCTTTTGCCTTGTTGATTTCAAGGACAGCTTTTATCATATGTTTGATCTCTACACATCACATTCGGATTCAAACGCAATAGAATTTCAGTAAGTTAGTTTGTCTGTTATTTTGGCGACTTTAAACGTCTCCGAAAGTGTTCATTCCGACTTTGACTTTGGGTGTTACTTTCCTTGATGATATTTATTAATGACGTAGTTATAGGAAATATAATTTTCGTAAGTAGTTAATCATTACGTGGGTTATGATACCGGCGACGGCTCAACTATTTATATAAACGTAATTCTAAAATCATTATGATAGTTTTAGTTAATATAGAATTATATAAATGAAATAAATTAATGTTCTTTTACAAGTCACAGAAATTGGTCGGTGGAGTTGTGTAATATAACCGTACGTAGTGTATACATAGACACTTGTCCCAATATTTAGCGATAAGATAGCAACAGGAAGTGCACGCGGCAACGACTACCCAGGGAAAAGAAGAAAAAAGTTGGACTTTTTCTTATAAAAAGTTTTTAAGTTTCAACAGCAAGGCTCTTACAGTTTTGGATAAAAGTGACTGTGACATACGTACGGATAGACAGATAGAATGTTAAAATTGTTGTTTCTATTAATGTGTGCCAAAATCACGTATTGCGTTCAAGGTAGAAACTTATGGTTGATTTATGGAACACGTTGTATATAACATAATATAAGAATCCGTCCGTTTATCCGTCGACCAACGCATCGCTCGTGAAAGGATGGAACCATTCGCTATTTTTATGTGACAAGACAGCGAACAAAGAGACGGCTTTCCTGACGGTAAGAGGCTGAATGTTTTAAGTGGCTGCCATGTGGCCGTGGTGTTAGGGTTATGTGCAAGTCTACCGGCAACCTTACTCTCTGCATCGGAACATGACACTATTATTGTGGTGGCAGGAAAAGGAATACTACCTCAGTAGTTGATTCCTACCCGTACGAGTTGCACCCTTTTGGTGACGACCATCTTAACCTTTGCTTGCCTCTTACGAGCTGTATGGTATGGAGGCAGATGGATCTAATCGATATTCTACACTGTTTCGAGGTTTTTTTCGCCAACATTTTTGCAAAATAACGATGCTTTCTAACTCGGAATATTACGGTATGAATGATATGCGTAGGCCATGAAAATAGCAATTAAAATCGTTCTCGCGAAATGTATCGGCAACGATTTATCGATGGCAGACCCCCACTGAACAGCGACGGTTGCCTTTGGACCGGTGTTTTTAAACATGTTAAGACGTCTACATTCCACCGGCACGTTTCATTGGTCTACTAGGAGTAGACGTCCAAGCACAATCGACGCAGGCTGAATTAGTATTAGAATATTTTGAAGAGGAGACGACTACATGTACCTACGAAGGGAGCTGAAACAAGATTTGATATATTCTTCGTGACGACAATCGTCACCTTTATTACTATCGCTGTACGTATCAATATGTTCGATTTTGCACCCAGGAGAATCTTTTGCGAGTGGTACCTCAGACAGTTAGAGGAAAATCCTAATTACGTAAACTATGTTTTTTGGATGGACGAGGCAACATTGAGGTCTTTTAAAGATGCCTAACGATTACGTTTGGGCTTGCGTAGATGCTTCACGGCAGGGCAGATTCAAATACCAGTGGCGCTAAATAGTATTCCGCGAGTGTGTATCGGCCGCAGGGGCCAGTGCTATGGTCTGCTTATTTTTCGGACCTTACACCCTTGGACTTCTTTTTGTGGGGTAGTGTGAAAGACAGATTGTATTTCTCCAATTGCTCAACGGTTGCCGAGATGGAACAGCGTGTTAGATCGGCTTTGGCATCAGTAACACCGACGATGGTGTGAAACGTCACCCACGCCATATTCCCTACCCTATCCCTAAAATTGCATCAATTTGCAATAATCAGTATGTACTGTTTTTTATTATGTTTGAAATCTGAAATTCCAATAATCCAATCCAACAAAAAAAAAACAATCAGAATTATGAATTGTAAATAATACATAATAGTCTGTCTTGTTTTGTAATCGTTCGTATTTTTAAATTATTAAAAAAAGTATTTTTTTCTAAAGATTCCGGAGTTTTGTAACCATAATACCTGTTGACATTGACTGAACTTTTTATTTTCGGTTTGAATTTTTTTTATCATATTGGAAGGCAAACAAGCAGACGGATTTAATGATGTTAAGACATTTACGCCGCCTAGAGACACCAAAGGTGGTAATGGTGCGTTGCCAACCTGAGGCCGGGATGTTAGGCCTCGAGCAAAAGTAAGTTTAACGGCTACTTTACCCTCCGAACCGGAACAGGCAGGCAGGCAGATGGTCTATTCTAGGAAGGAGCCCGGTCAAACACGGGGAAAAATGTAACTAGTGGTTGATGGTGATCCATGCTTTCATTGCTTTTTAACATTGAACACCTCAAGTCGCTAGGTTAACAAGTACGGTCAACTAGCTAGTTTGGATTGTCCCCGAGATACTTTTACATTTTTTGTTATACATATTAGTTACATTTAGACAAGTCGAATTAGAAAGACCCTAAAAATATCTAAACCCATTGAAAGTCTCAACTTATTTATTTGTCCCATAAAATTGAGGAAAAAACCGTAAGTAAGTTAGAAAGGTGACACTTGTCAAACAAAACAAATATTTTTTTAGATTACGACAAAGAAATTAATCAAATGCCTCAATATATATAAGAACGGTTTGGCATATTTGGCACGTATATCACATGACGGTAAAAATGTAGAGCAAAAGTTTCTTAAAATTACTCAATCTGTCCACAACCATACTTCATAATGTATTAAAAAATCCACCCATGTGACATCTATCCCAAGAAGTAAACATAATAATATAACGTGAGGCTCTGTAGAGTCTAAATTCATTTATTTTTTGAAAATCGGTTCTACCTTTGGCACGATTCTGAGGATACCTGGACATTTACTCCGCTGAAGGAATATGTAATACAACTATTGGTAAAGCTGTTACGGTAGCCGTTTATTCTATAATTAAGTATTGCATTTTTAAAAACGTGAAGGTTAATACATTTCTATGTTTGGCATCATTACTAGCAAACCCTTTCCCGTAGACGTATCTGGCGCGCAATATACGTATTAAAATCCGAAACGGGAATTCAAAAATAAAATTAAGTTATCAAATCAATTGTTGTTTTCCTACTCAGATAAAGCACACACTGAAAGACTTCTAGGGTAGAGGAAACATCCGGATGATTATTTTTATGGTATCTTTAAGTCTTCTTTATGATCAGTCATTCAGTTACCTGAATCCAACTTTAACTCTTCTCACTTGTAGATTGTAGCAGAAAATTGTCAGTTCAAGGCAGATGAAAGTATAATTTATATCGTCAAAGGTTATAAAAAATAAAAAGGATTTAGACTTAATCTACATTTTTTTAATTTATATTTACATTAGTGAGTTTCTGATAAATATTAATATTGAGACATTTTACTAAAGAATGTTTTAATAGTATTAGGTCTTGTACGTAATACAAATTTTACATCCTTTGTTTCTTAAAAACGTCTTTTTCAATGAAATATGACATAAACAATGCCAATGTTTTGTACGAAATTATATTTTTTGATAGTATTAGTTTTAAAGTAGTTACGTATTGAAATATTAAATAAAAGTGAATATGTTTAACTAGGTTGTATTGGTTTCAGGAGGAGTGTATCGGTGACTTGAGCGACAGCTACGACGTGAGTACTTGTTGATAATCTGTTGGTGTGGATGGAGTTGTTCTTGCCCATTTAGGAGACGCTGGTGAAGTGGATCTGCTCCCACCAGTTATTTCACTCATTTACTAGCCCATGTATGTTAACAAACCATAACAGCGATGGCACTTTTCCACTTCTGGGGCTACCCATCACAAAACCGGTACTGATCAAACTGCAGTCTTTATAGAATGGTTATAAAGCTCGCTTCAATACAAAGCAAGGACAGTTTGAATATGAAGCAGACAATAATGTGATATGTAAAAGGTTACTTGTGTAAATTATCGCCATACTTTGGTTTGATTGGCACGCCAAGTCGTGTGTGGGTTGTGAGTATTACTTAATATCAATAAATCTGTAATTTATGTTGGCCGTCCGTCATTGTAAATATAGTATTTCATGTAACAATCGTACAATTTCATACATTATATCATATAACTAAAATATTATTTGGACACTACAATGTGGTAGAACATTTTAGTTTGCTTAAATATCTTTGTAACAGTTTCTAAAACATTGAATTTTTTTAAATTACATTGATTGAGTTAATAAATTATAAATAAATTTCCAAGGAGCCTAAGCAGCGGTGTTTTCTGGTGGGTTGACCGACATGATTATAATATGTGTGTGTTTGTTCAGTTGGCGGAGGGAGTGGAGGGGCTGGAGGGGGTGGAGGGGCTGGAGGGGGTGGAGGGGCTGGAGGGGGCGGTGGCCGAGGACGCCGACGAGGCGCGGGAGGACGAAATGGCCGACAACAATGTGCGTACATACCACATTATTTATTGATTGATATAAAAAAACCGACAGCGTTTATAAACAACAGTTACTAATTAATACTAGGTAAGGTCAATAACAGCTTTTATAGGTTGGACAATATCAGTCGAAGTATTAATATATAAAATTCATAAAATTCCATTATTTTAATTATGATGTCGATTTCGATTATAATATCTAATTTTTAAATTTATAGACATTGAATCTTGATAACAATACTAAGTTACAATGATACAGACAAGAAATCAGTATACAAAATAAGCAATCAAATTATTTGCACATAGGATTCCAGATTCCTATGTGCAAATAATTTGATGGCTGGATCAATTTTGACAAAAAAATTAGGAAAAAAGGTCTAAGGTTTACCAAAAATATATTTTTTTCCCTTCGCACTGCTGTGCATTTACAGAAGAAAAAATATATCTTATTATCTATCAAAGTATTATTAATTTATGTATTGTTGTTGTTTTTCTTGTCAACCGAAACTTAGTCTAAGCAAAACTATCTAAATGGCCAAAAACATTATTGTAAGTGCTCGCTATACGACCGACGAATTTAGCGTTGTTAGTACAGAAATGTGATACATGAATCAGGGATAATTTATATAATATAATATTATGTACTAGAACAGATGCGACAGCTTCTTGAAAGAAGTTTAATTTTTTTGAAGCGCCGTGTCAGTGTTTTGGCGCTCACATCACTAAATCAAAGAGATGCAGATCAACTGTGACTATTATCGATATTATATTATGGAAATGAAAAATATATATAGTTACATGGTCTATTCTGAGCTTAGACAACATTCTCATAATGATTTTGTCGATGGATGAACTTTCGTATTTTGCGATCTATTATTACACATATACTATTGAAATTATGCGCCTCGGTATATTTCGTATTTACTAATTTAACCAATCAAGAAACCAATGTGTAATCGTCGTTCTAGCCACCAAAACTCGTCAGTAGCTCGACTGTGATGGAAGTGACGGCACGCAATATTTCAGTATTAAGAATTGTATAGAGCTGTTTGAATACAGGTATTTAATTTATTCATATATAATTTTCAAGGAATTGTGGAATGGATACTAATTTAAAAAAAAAGGAAAACCTATAAGCTGTCAGTCCCGTGAAGTAATATACAACTTGTACATGTACTTTTTAACAGAAGCTAATGTTTTTAAAAAGTCTGAAAATGGATATTTGAATGAAGTTCAAAATCGCGTGGTCAAAGCTTCTGGCATATCCGGATGATTTCTACAAAATTTAATAAGGGACAAGAAAAATAATGGTAGCTCTGCATTTCACACACCTAAGAAAGGAAGGCTAAAGTACTGTAAAGTCTTTAAACATTAAACTAATGGACGCTATTGGTTACATTAAGAAAACATCTTAAAGATATGGGGTTTAAATTTAAGAAGATAGAAAAATAACAGAAGTCTTCTTGCAAAAAAACTGCTGTACGCCTAAAAATAATTGAATATATTAAGAAAATACAGGCTTTAAGAGCTTCCGGAAAAAATAATGTACACATGGATGAATCATATGTTAACATTACAGGACCCGACGAATGGAAGAAAGTATGTGATCTTGCTATCAAGTGTTAGGATGAGTACCGGAAATTTGAGCCTGTGTTTGATAACCATTCAGATAGATTAATTTTAAACATTGGTTCCAGCAGCGACAGTAATGATTCTGAGTCTGAAATGTCGGGTATAGAAGTCATATCAAGTTCTGAGTAATTGATAAATTTATATTAATTGATGAATTTTGTTTTATTAAAAAAACTGTTCTACTTTCTTTAATCTGGGGTTTTCATTTTAGTATCAGCTGATGGCAAGAAACACAGCATACTTTTATTTTTAAATTGACTGACCTACTCTAAATTTAAGCGAAATGATTAATTATATAACTCTATAAAGATATCTATAACAACTCTATATAGATATCTTTAAAATACATTCGGATTTCCGAAGCTTGACGAATATAGCCGGAGCGCATAATTTAAATAGTATATGCGTACTTTTGTAATTCCAAGTTTTTTTCATATCCGAGCCAATATTATATTATTAGATGTTTATAAAATATGAATTAATGAGGCTTATACAAACGTGAAAAATAAAATAAGAATAACTATTTTGTTAAGTTGGAATGTGTGAATATTGAAATATTTATATTTGCGCATTCCAACAAAAAAATATGGAGTATAAAAGTATAATAAATGTTAAAACAGGCGCACTTACGGAAAACACTAAGCATGATTAAGAAATTAAAAACGCATTTGATTATGTTATTGGAAAAGAGTACTTGTTAAATAATCCTAAACACCCTCATGATATAAAAGTTCAAGTACAAATACTGCCTCGTCTACTGCATTTTATACACGAGCTTTTAGTATTACTGCTGTCGTTTTTATAATTATTTAACTTAATCAATTTAGATGGAAGAAGCGAGAAACAGTTTCTTGGAGTTAGCGAGCCAACGTTTTGATGAAGAGTAAGTGTTTTATATTATTTTTTTAAATAATGTGTAACATATAATGATGAATTCAATGACACACTTTTACGTTTACTTTATTAAGTAAACCAAAAGATTGAAATTAATTCAATAAAAGAATTTTGTTTTTGTTCACTTTTGACAAAGGCTTGTATAGATTTTGGGGATTTTTGACCAGAAGCTTGAGTTTTTATATAGTCATTTATTAGAACAATGACACTATAAAAACTTTTGAATCATCGACGTTATAATTAAAACCGGTAAAATACGCTACTATACTTTAAGCGACGCGAAAGTGTTATTTAAAATACTATAAAGTACTAGGGAGGGTCCAGATATGAGCGTCGCTCATTGTACAAACTTTTTAGCAAACAAATGTATCATCATCATATATCAAATGTATCATCTACCACATCCCACAATTCGATGACAAAATTCGTTCATTTCATCGTCGGAACCTTATTCCATTGTATGCATATTTAGGTAACGTTATTGTGCTTTCCGCAAAAACTTTATTTTATACTTGAGATAACCGGTTTTACAGTATCATCATTATTTCAAACAAAGGTTTTTAAAATTAATGTTTTCGTAATTATCTTAAATGTTTAAATAAACCTCTACGATTTTTATTATACGTCCATACTTACTAGTTTATATACTTAATACAAAATGTAATTATAATTGCAAAAGTCTGTCTGATGAGCCGATTGTGATGAATATTGATATGCATAGAGGTAAGTTCTAAGTTCAAACATAGGCTATTTTTTAAGGAAGTAAAAAATATTTTTGGAAGAAGAAGTTTGTGTGAAAATCTGACCTACGTTGACGGAAGTTGCGGGTAAACAGGTAGCAAATACGTTATAAATTTTAAAGTTCGTGTGTTGATCTTTTACGGCTAAACCGCTTAACCTATTGAGCTAAACATTCGAGTTCAAATTTACTATAATGTAATACTAAATAATATACTTTGTATGGAAATATTCTACGCTGACGAAGTTGCAGACAAACAACCAGTTCAAATGAGTGATGATAGTTATTTATATAGATATTTGACTCGATACATGTATTTTCAGCATGTGGGACGACAGCGGGTCTGACGTACTCCGGCAAGTCCTCGACGAAGTGTCGCGTAAGTATATATTATATTGTTATGATTGGATTGTATCTAGCTTGTTTATGTTAGTTTGTTTATGTTTCCGTTTCCGTTAAATATAAATCTGGGGATACCGTCAGCCAATTTCAATAATCTATGTAAGCTAAGAAATAGACAGTTTTTTTATTATTTAAATAATTAAGCAACTATCTCTAGTATTCCTACCTCTATTTAATATAAATCCAATAAACATTAATTTTGACAAATCTTATACCTTAATATCGCTCACTGTTTAGATCATCATTATTATATAAACATGTAATCTAATATCGGCAGTTGCATTCCTTTTCCATAAAAAGTACACATCATTAAAAGGGCACTGCAAAATCTAAACAATGGAAAACATTCGATTAAGTAATGCTTATATTGATGATTAGTTATTCTAATTTTACAAAAGTTTTACACTTTGACACTATGGTTGATCTATTTATATGTCTTATATTGAAGTGTTTTTTGGAAATGATATTAAAAAAAAGTATTTTTACGCCCATATTCCCGGATAGGTAGGCACAGGCACAACCAGGGCACCCACAACTAGCCGAAGACACTAAGTCCCACAATGTGATAGGTGGCAAGCCTATCGTGAACCGGGCACATATCCAATCCCGAGCAACATTTTTTTTTATTAGAAAATTGGAAAAACCAAATTTCTTTTTGTTGCCCGACCCGTGATTCGATCCCGGGACCTCATGCAGTCAAGTTCAACACCTGAACCGCTAGACCACAGAGGCGATACCACAGAGAAAATGATATTAAACTTCTTATAACAATTTTAAGGACATTAACATTTTAAAGTTTTTTTTCCTAGTTAGTGAAGGAGGTAGGTAAATATATTAAATGATATTACAATAGTAATTACAGTTATAACTAAATACACACAAGTATATACATTGAGAAGAATTAATATCTGCTTTCGATTTTACATTTAAACTTAATTATTGACCTGACCGATTTTAGTTATATATGTCGGAGATTTTAAGAAAGACTGCTAACGTCTATTTCATGAAAACCCGTAATGTGTTAACAATTAAATGAAACAACAAACTAACACACATTAGTTAGTTCTCGATTTTGTTTATTTATTTAACACTTTATTGCACACAAAAACTAAAATACACAAAATACACGAGAAGTTAAAAATGCACAAAAGGTGAGCTTATCTCTAACTTAAGAAATTTCTTCCAGCCAACCCAAAAAGAAAAAAAAATGAAGCTGTGAAAATAAAATGGAAGGCATCGTGTACAAAACAATTAACTATAGCTATACTTAGAACGAATAAATAAAAATATACTAATAAAGTGTGTAAAAAAAACAGGTACAATTACAATTATTGAAATATCTTAGTAGGATAATATGTATGTTATTGTGTCAACGATAAGTAATGTTCCTTCAATCTTTTCTTAAAAGTAGGTAAAGAAGGGCTGTCACGAATCACGGTAGGAAGGGAATTCCACAATTTGATTGATTGGAAAGTAAAAGATTTAGAATAACAACTAGAGTGCGAAGCGGGAAAACGAAGTACAGAGCTACGGTTGGAGCGACATGGGGAATTAATAGAGTGCAGAAAGCTAAAACGCTCCCGCAGGTATGAGGGAGCTGACGGGTTGTACAGAATATTATATAGGAGAGATAGAATATGTAAATTTCTGCGGAGTCGTATAGGAAGCCATTTGAGTTGAGCTCTAAACATGGAGACGTGGTCAAATTTACGGAGATTAAAAATAAATCTGATGCACGAATTTTGGAGCATCTCCAATTTATTTAGGAGAGATTCTGTAGCATCAAGGAAACATACATCACCATAATCAAGAATTGGGAGCGACTTTTAATAAGTGACTGTACAAGAGAAATTTTTGTTTTCGTAGGAAGAATTTTTTTTAAAGAATGTAACAAATGAAAGGTATAATAGACTTTTTTACTCAAGTTAGTAATATGATCCTCCCAAGAAAGATCCGAGCTAAAAATAACGCCTAGGTTAGTGACGCAGGTCGAAAGAGAGATCTGAGTACCGTTGTAAACTATAGGTGGCAGGCTGGAAAAATCAATAGCCCCAAGCTGATATATACTCCCGAGAATTATAGCTTTTGATTTTAAAGGGTTAACTAAAAGACCGTAGGATTCAGCCCACAAGCTAATTGCACGAAGATCGTCATTTAAAGAAATCAGGGCGCTAGTCTTATCCGTAGTACTAAAATGACGGTAAATCTGCAAATCATCTGCATACAAATGAAAATTAGAAGAAATTACCGCAGTGATTGTATTAATAAATATTGAAAACACTAAGGGAGATAAAATGCACCCCTGAGGGACACCTGCAACTATATCACACCAGGTGGACTGCATTTCATTTAAAAATACATATTGTGAGCGACCACGCAGATAAGAGTCAAACCAATTTAAAGCAGATGAGAAAAGTTAATGGTCTTAAGAACACCAATAAGCAAATCGAAATCCACCGAATTAAATGCACTACTGAAATCAAGCAAAACGAGTGCGGTAAGGAGTTTTGAATCAATTGCGTGACGAATATCGTCAGAAATTTTAACCAGAGCCGTCACTGTACTATGTCCTCGCCGAAAACCTGATTGGAATGGGCTTAAGAGATCATTGTGTCGGAGAAAACGAGTTAGCTGCTCATGAACAATGTGCTCCAAGACTTTGGATAGAAATGGCAGTATAGAGATAGGACGAAAGTTAGAAGGGCTCAAAGGATGGGATTTTTTTGGAAGCGGGATGACCTTTGCCTTTTCCACACCGAAGGGAACATCTGAGACGCTAAGGAATAATTAAAAATGTAAGTTATAACAGGAAGAATGTGAGGGAGGATAAGAACAATCATTTTGGAGCACAATCCGTCGTCGCCGACTGCCGCTGGTGAGATGGATCTAATGTGTTTTTCAACTTCCACTTCTGAAACTGCCATAAGCGAAAAGGAACAAGACGGGCGTGAAATTAATGATAGATCACTGAGAGTAGCACATTTAGTAGAGCTGTCAATACCTAGCGGTGGTGAAGAATAGTGTGAGTTCAGCGTATTAAGGTCAAGACAACTGTTGTTAAAAACAGGATCCCTACCAAACCCTAAAGATTTTAAAAAGCGCCATTTCTCTTGGGAGTTGGATTTCGCGATAGTTTCGTGGATATAACGCCGTCTTGCTACACGACACATTTTGTTGCAAGTATTCCGGAGAACCCTATACCGATTAAGATGATCATCAGTTGGATGTTTTTTTGTAAGACCTATTTGCCCTATCTCTTGCCGACATAGCTTTTTTGATTTCCTCTGAAATCCAAGGAGATGGCTTATGCTTTTTTCTCAGCTTTTTAAGGGGAGCGTGACGATCAAATAAACTTAGAATAGTCGAATAAAAATAGGAGATAGCAGCGTCAATATCACAAGCCTCATACACGGGAGACCAGTCAATGGCAGATAAATCTTCAGCCAGACAGTCGGAGTTAATATTCTTCAAAGAACGTCGGAGAATGAATTCAGCATTTCTTTTGGGAGAACGAACACGATATGACAAAAAGATGAGATCATGAAAAGAAAAACATGACGAAAATTGACCATGTCTTGAGACTTTACCAAGCTGATATACAATAATAAGATCCAAGAGAGAAGGAACACAATTAGTTTTTGTTTACTTAAACGCAAATAATTTTTATTGCAATATTTACGTCACATTTTAATCGATTTTTTTATTGAACAATGCTTATTACATATTACATATTACTTATATAACTTTAAAACTATTTTATCAGTTTATTTAAAGAATTGGAAGTATGATAAGGCTAAATGCAAATGCTCTGGTTATATTTTCAAAGAAAACAAAATAAATTAATTGCTTAGTTACAAAAAACTATTTATTGTATATTTCTAAATCTTGGTATAACATAAATCACATTTAACGAGTTTCAGTGATTCTTTAGATAACGTGGACTTTTCGCCTATGTGAGTTGTGGCAGTTTTTAAGACAATTCATTGTTCTAAAATATTTAAGTAAATAATATTAATTAAAAGTCTTTATAAATGTTATGAACTTGTATGTAAAATATTCAAATAGGATTTTATTTATGAGATCGAATAAGCAGCTGCAGATGTTTTATATCGATTCTCTATTAGTTACATTAAAATGATACTTTTGTAAGCATAGCGCTGCTCAACTTGAGGCCTGATCAACCAAAAGTTATGAGTACTATGTCGAACCAATAGTATCAATTCATTGGGAAAAAACGTGTACTTTTATAGAGCTAGTAATAATGGTAGATGATAAAATAAAGTAAAAATGTAAGTGGTAAAAATTACATCATACTTAAACAATAATAGGTAGAAATTAATGATGTGAGGTAGGTAAATCCGAGTTTTAACAAATGTTATCCCGGGTTCGAATCCTGAGTCGGGCAACAAAAAGAAAGTTGGGTTTTACCAATTTTCTAATAAAAAAAAAATAGGGTTGCTCGGGATAGGCTATGTGCCCGGTTGGCGATAGGCTTGCCACCTATCACATTGTGGGACTTTGTATCATCGGCTAGTCGTGGGTGCCCTGGTTGTGCCTCTGCCTACCTCTTCGGGGATATGGGCGTGAAGATACTTTTATTATCATGATAGAAATAAAGTCCTATTAATAGATAAAATCAATTTTAATATGAGTTATTAAAATGTTACGAGTTATGACACTTGTGCTAGCGCGACAACCTAACGAGAATAAATACAAATAATAATTAAAGAAACGATATTTTTAAAAGGCTATAAAAATATATAATGCACTAGTATGTTGTAAAAAAATGATCTGACGTCATCATATTTTTTTTGCTTCTGGAAGGAAGGTGTAGTGTGCGCATAGAGTGTGTGGCAGCGATGTATTATTATAAAGATTTGTTAGTTTATTACACGGGCAGTCTCTCCTCATTCGTCGTCTTATTGACATCCTAGCACCCAACACCGCAACGGGTAACAGCTAATAATATATAAAATTCAAATTCTATGAAATCAAATTTTCCGGTGATAAACTCTTAGTGCCATTAACATTTCATTATGACTCGTGATTTCTGGTTTTACAGTAAACTGTTATTGTTTCTAACAACTCTATTTCCTGAGTAATCTAAAAAAATATAATTGCAATAATTTCGAGGTCCTGCTACATATTATTTCACTATTTTGAATATTTGACAATATATAGTTAAATAAAATGCGCACTTTATCGCATATATATATATATTTAATATTTTTTTTCGTTTGTTTGGGTACTTAAGGATTTTTTAAAGGATTATGAGTTTCTACCAAGCAATAAATATTCTAGTTCGAGGTTATTTTTTTTTAAGAAATATATGTAACCCCTAACAAGACACTACAGCCGCGATGTTTATTTTATACGTGACGTGTCTAGGAACGCAGTACGTATCATATTGTGTTCTATAGGCAGTCATAGTGTGTGTTGTGTCTCTAATTCACTCAACAATTCAGTCATGTGAATTTTATTTGAATATGAGTGTAATAAACCCTCTATACACATATATACATGAAAAGTTCTCGTTTTTCTAATAATGAGATAATGACTTTAAAAGAATTAATGTAAGACACAAGTGCATGTAGTTGTTTGGTTTGCAGCGTGGGAGGGGTGTGAGGGGGCGAGCGAGGGCGGGGACGAGGGCGGGGAGGGGGGCTGGGCACAGTTCGATGCCTTCAGCAGCGCCTGGCCTTCTGCAGGTAACACTCACACACTGACTGATCCGATATGTAATGTCTGATGTAAAACCCACATGGGGGCGTGTGCCTTAAATATTGTAAAACGATTATTTTACTGACAGGAAGCAATTCAAACTGTACAAAATGTAAACTGTGATTAAATGAATGCCTGGTGGAACCGGGAATCGAAATCGCTTAACGAAAAAATATCTTTTAGCTTTATCATATTGATCGAAAAGCGTCATCACAAAGATTATTTTTGCAAGATGACATGGTATCTAAAATAAAAGCACCATAAAGCACCATTTTAATTGCAAATGAATTAATTTAATGTATTATAAAAACTCGGCAGGGTAATTTTTGTTATGTTTATCGATTTTGACTCCTGGTTCAAAAGCAATTGCCTGCATTTAAAAATATATGAATACAGTTGGAATTGTTTTGGCGTGACAAAGTCTGAGATTCGATGGATTTTTTTTTTAAATTAAAATAAAGTCTTCTTTCAGTGATGTGTATCTTTAATATTTAAGGTATTTTTCTTTTACGTGGCAATTATTCGAATATAAAAAGTCAGTTGGTCACACGAACGTGCAAACATTATTTTTCGTTCAGTGATATCCTCTCCCTGGAAAATATTAAAGCTATACTACCATTATAAATCCGGCTGACGGTTTTCTTTATTAAAAATAGTTGGTAAACTATCATCTAACACATTTTCAAGTAAGTAGAAATGACATAACTAAATTTGTTCGCATTATTTTATTATGTCAGTTAGATTTATTCAAATGGCGTACCTCTTGAAGAGAGATAACACGCTAGCCATGTTGCGCGCAATTATTATGTACCTATTTCTTAATATCAGGAAATTTGTCTGCTTGATTATCGTTGAAATACTAATGAAAACATTATTACAATATAAAAATAATGAAATTGTCAAATGGTAACCAGGAAAGTTTAAACGGGTTGTGAGAACAGTATATGACGTCACGCGGTAATTATTACTTTAGCGACGCTCAGCGCTGTATGAGCTATGTTTTTGCCGTTTGAGTTTCATTTTGATTGACTTTTGCGAGTTTTTGTAATGTGTGCCGTCGCTACACGTGCACTTATAATACAAGTTTGGTTTTGTACGCGAGTGCCTTTTCTGTCACTTATCTTTCGTGTCGAAATAAATAAACAATCTATATGTCTACGATTGTGGTTATAGCTACTGCTCATTAACTATAACATAAGAATATGTCCCTACACGCTAAGCACATTTATAACACAATCTATGTAATTAAAACAATTTTGAAAAATTGTACACGCTTTCTTCCTATTCCAAAATTGTAAAACTATCATAAACTGCAAACTTAGCACACCGGGCTCCCCTACCATTTTAAACATTGTTATAGAGAAGCCTAGTAAAATTGTGTCTGTGTTGCAAATGGTTTTTATTTTTTTAAATACTGACTGAAAAAGTAACGAAAACAGGTCACATTTAAAACCTTTTTGTTTCTTTATGAGTTCCACCCGCTTTAGTGCGAAATTCTAAAAAAAACTGAAAACTTTAAATACTTACTTTAGACCGCTTAGTCGATTGAGGGGCTTTACGCCACCAACCAATGGTGAGGCTCAGGTTTGATTCACGATGGGCGCAGATATTTGTATGATAAACATTCAAATGCTTGTATTTCCTCGTCTGAGTGTTTATTAAATTTATTCCAGTACCTATTTAAGTGTTTCTATGTACTAGTATCGCTGCCTAACACCGATAACACAAGGATATAATTTACTTACTTTGGAGTTAAATCAATTTGTGTAATTTATAAAAAAAATAAGAAAATATTAATTAATCTGTGGCTGTTCAGAGAATGCGTTCCTGACACCTATCCGTTAGTCACGACTAGTGATGGGCACAACATAACATTGAGTTCGTTACCGTTCCTCCAAAATGAACCGCCGCGTTATTTTTAAGATTATTTTCGTTTTAAATTGGCGGAATCATTTAAAATTTATATTTTCGTTATTTAAGTGGAAACCAAAAAAGGGTAATATTAATATAATAACATTGTTTTATTTATTCTTTGTTACAAAGTTACAATCTGTATTTCTATTACAACAAAAGTACATTGAATTGAATGAGCGTACAGAATATTAATCAGATTCCGATTCGCTTGAGGAGGTGGTGTCTTCATCATCATCTTCGCCTACATGTATAATTATATTATTATCAATAACTGAATCAATCCTGATATTTCGGTCAAAATGTTCCACAATCAGATTTTTAGTCTCCTCAACACCCTTTGCCCAGTCATCTCTTGTGCCTTTCCCGCAGGCTTCTTTTAATAGGGTCATCGACTTTTTCGTGCTAAATGGCGGGGAAGTATTGTGACGGGCGGCGTAACCTCTTTTTTTTCATGATATTGGAAGGCAAACAAGCCGACGGATTTCCTGATGCTAAAAAAATCACGCCGCCTAGAGACACCAAAGGTAGTAATGGTGCGCTGCTAACCTGAGGCCGGGATGTTTGGCCTCGAGCAAAAGTAAGTTTACCGGCTACCTTACCCTCCGAACCGGAACACGTCATGACGTTATGGCGGCAGGAATAAGTAAGGCGGTGGTACTAATCCGGGCGAGTCGCTGCTAAACTCTACCACCTAGTCGGATATCACGGTGTTAGTGACGATGAGCCTATGCTCGCCTTTTACGAGCTGCCTGGCAAGGAAGGCAAATGGTCTATTCTAGAAAGGAGTCCAGACCAACACGGGGAAAATTAGCTCAATCGCGTTATATTGGCAATGATACGGTGGAATTCTTAGAATGCGATGACCGTACTCCAGAGCCAGTTCATCGATTTCGGATCGCACATTTGCCGCTTTATTTTCTTTAATTAATTTAATTAGCTCTGCTTTTATCATCTGCATATTTGCGTCAATGCCTTTTGCTTGTAACCAAGCCACCATTTCTTCTTTTTTATTAGCCTGGGTAGGTGTTTTCTGTATCTGAACCGAGTGATAGAAGGCATTATCCATGAATATTACAGAAGGCTCTGGTAGGCTGGGCGAAAGCACGTTCTGGAACCACTCTTTAAATGTAGTGGCATTCATTTCCTCGTGGTACTCATTTGTGGTTTTTGATTGAAATGCCAGTAACGCGTTCTCCACAAAGCCGTATTTTGCAGAACCTGCGTGGCATATTATCAGACGGGCCCCCTTACCCATTGGTACTTTCGACGTCGACGCTTGTGTATCATCCGTCCAAGAACGGGAAACCGTGTGATTGGCGTTTAGCCATGTCTCGTCAATGAACATGACATTATCCCAGATATTATTTTTTATTGCTTCACTCACAAAACTTATCCGTTTTAAAATTATGTCGTATTGTTCTATAAAATTTTTCTTTTGTCTGTTTTTTTTTATACGAAAAACCAATATCTTTTAAGACTTTGGTTAAAGCAGTTTAACCCCCGCTAAATAGTCCAGCTTCTCTAAACGATGCTAGGAGTTTCTTCCTGTTGAGATATTCATTTTTGGAATAGTAACCATATATATGATTTCTGATTGCATCGGCGTCAAAGGTGTCAATATCTGTCACGGGTTTAGTTCTACGTTTCTTCTTCGGAGTACGTAAAATATTATCTTCCATGCCAGTAGAACCGTACTTTTCTTTATTAATTTTTGTTTTCGTTCGTTTGCTAACTCCAATCGCCTGAGAGATACGTTCTTGTACTTGTTCGACAGGTACCAGGGGTCCGCCATTTTGCCGCTACCGTTAGGCATTATTATGCACCAAAAGTCACAAAAACACAATCGAAGTCCGATTAAGCGCCAATGTCAGTTTGAAAAGCAGAAACAGTCCATGAAATGAAAGCCGGGTAGTCAAATAAAAACAGATCAAAAACCCTTGAAGAACGTTTTAGCGTCACAAAATGGCGGCCCATAGCGCCATTTGGGGTTACCGTTTTTAATCTAAGTATAAAAATGCTAGTAACGCCATTTGGGGTTACCATTTTTAACCTAAATATAAAAATGCTACTTTCTTTCGCGCGTTCGGTTTGGTCGTAGTTTTATTTTTATATTTAATAAAAGTTATCTTATAGTTCATTATTTTCAAATTCTTAAAAAGAAAAACAAAAAGTATTTTTTTATAAAGTATAACTGTATAAGAACAGATTACGATACTATTATTGCCTGTTATTGTTAGCACAGCACTACAAATATAAAGCGCTGACATAACCTTTTAATAGCGCAGTTTATATTTAGAAAAATATTGTTTACCAAGTTATTTGACACTCAGTTTGGCACAATATTATAATATTAATTGATTATTGATGTAATAATGTTGTTTTAATGCTCAGCAATTGTTAAAATTCTCTGAACGGCCGAAATATAAGTTTAAAAATATATTTTTGTAATTGCTGCGGTGATCTGCGCTACTATACATTTAAAGTGCTGCTCGGCTCTATAAATAAAGTAAACAGTAAATAATGAAACAACACTTTCCAGACACAAACGAGCCTGGCGACTTGGAGCGAGACCTGAGCCTGTCGGTGGGCGAGGGGAGCCGGCTGCAGGACGCGCTCACTATCGAGCTCGCGCACAAAATGCTCACCGCCTTCTCGGAAATGGGGGTCTCTCCCCCCGGAGGGTCGCTACCCCCTGAAACCCCCGCGGGTCTCCCCGGGGACCCTCCCGCCGAACCCCCCGCTCCCCCACCACAGGACACCCCCAGCGAGCACGCCGCTGAGAGATGATTCCACCCTCCTAAACAAATTACCTAGTTTAGTCAATTTCTTACCCTTTGTACATGGCGAAACTACGCGTAACTTGTGCCAATATACGGGCTCAAAATTGCGTTTATATCCTAGGCTTTAATGTTTAAGGCCGAAACAACCTTTTACAATCTCATTTGTAGAATCACGTTTACATTTCAACAATTTACATTTCAAAACGAAATGACTGGTGACCGTATGATCACTCCGCTCTTGCGCTAAATCGTTTTGTCCCAAGTATTGGCACAAGTTATTTAAGCATGCTACGACAAAATTGTCGCAGGTTGTTTATAAGTGCAATACGTGTTCGATAGTTTCACGACTTTTTGTCGTTAGTGTGTTCATTTTAGTCAATGTTAAATCGTATTTAGTTTATTTTATAAAATGTGTAGGCATGAATCATACGAATGACGAATTTATTTGCGCAAAAACTATGTGACAGTTTGTATCTACCTCAACATTTCCGGGGTTCATATTCCATTAGATTTTTTTTTATCACACGCAATGGTTTAAATAAATAGTTTTCTTAATGAGCCGTCACCATAATTGATGAAGATTCGTCTTTCTTATGTTTCCTTATGTCAGTAAAGTGTTCCGTAGTTTCGCCCCGTCGGATAACCGTTTACAGTGAATAAGTGCCCTTATGTAAGTTCAAGTTTGACAGTGGACGACCCACCAGAGGGAATATGTTTCATGGTCGGCCACCAGCAGTTTGTGTGTTTTGACAGGTATTGCCTTATTTTATGATGAAGTTATACATTTTTTAACTTTTCTGTTTTTTACATCGCTTTGTCATTTTATTGAGTTGTCGCGGACACATTCCCTTGGCCGAGAAACCCAGCTGCGGAGGTTTGTTCCCGTCCAGCCTTTTACTCGTTGGGATACAACCGGTGCTGCAGTGTGTACTTCCAACTTTAATAAAAACTAGTCACAATGCTTTAAATTAATTTCTATTTCGCTACGCGCAATTGTGTATATCAATTAAATGGTACATACATATCTTCACGCCAAGTCCCTTACGGGGTAGGCAGAGAGTATCGAGTGCCAGACCTCACGATCCTGACAAACCTGTCTTGCTTCCTTCACATTCATAAC
>NJDC01000609.1:479029-491630 GCA_002245475.1 Calephelis virginiensis | reverse complement strand
TCCATAACTGTGACCAGTGTTTGCAGCTCAGATGGTGTAGAGCCCAAAAGTACAGCATCATCTGCATAAAGCAGGCAGTTCACCACTTGGTCACCCATACGCATTAAATGGTTCATATTGATAATGACGTTATAACTTCCAAATGTCCGCTTCGTGTCTTCTGCCCGCTCCGATAATAAACAACGTAAGCTCACTTATTCTAAGTTTGTCTTAGTCTGTGTATAGTTGATTCTACAAAAAATGTTTTGGCCAAACATACGTGCGACGAACGACCGTAGTTAAATATATTATCGACGCGACAGCGCACTTAGCCATGTCGGCTTTCTACAAACGCTAACACTAAAAAATTTATGAACACATAGAAAAGTCTTAACCAAATACACAAAGTTATCGTAGCGTTCGAACCAATAGAATGAAATTAATCGTTTGTTCTATGTCAAACGATAAATGGTAGCCAAGTCGCTTATTTTGACTTACTTTGACCATTGTAAGTGTCGAGTGCTATCACTCGCGAAGCGAAAGATAAAACCCAGTAGAAAACGCTACAAAATGACGTCTCTTTTGTACCATCTGTTTACGAATTTCTGATAATGTGATATATATAGCTAAATTAATTAACTTTTACTATAATTAAGCTCGTAATGATAAGAAAGTGTTAATCAGACGTCGACAAAAAGGCAAAAATATTTCTAGACAATGGAAGTAATACTAGATTGGTTGTTTGTGCAGAGATTTTGAGTAAACACTGGATTATCGTCTAAAGTTACGAGTTTTAGTGTGTTCGGCTAGTCGTAGGTACCCTGGTTGACACGAAGATACTTATAGCGGCAAATCGTTCCGGTCCAACTTGATGTCTAGATTTCATCGTAAGTTCTTAGATAATTTAATTTCTTTCTTTGTAAACTTAACTATAAGTGTTAGTTTAAATTATATCATATCACACCGTATAAATCATTTAAAAGTAATAATATACAAAAATAAACATTATATCATTTATTCCGCTTATAGTTTTAATTTTATATTACGTTAAATTTTAATATTAAATTGAAAAATAAGTGACTCTTGACAGCCGTCATACGTGTGTTGACATTATTCTGACATTTCAATAACGCTAACTGTAGATTATATCCACGATGTTTTCTCTCGACACTGTAGCTTAAGCGTTTGTGACCAACACGGGATCTTGGCTACCAACTTTGCGTTTTGTTCGGTTGCTGATGCTAAATCGTTAGGAATTGAAGAAATATTGTATAAAAACTGCCGTTGGTAAACAAAACGAGTAGTTTCTTGTATTTAAGATCCGGGCATCACGTTAAGGTCGTGCAAATCGGCGTCGTTTGTTCCACAGCCATATGCAATATTGTATTAACGTCTGGTCGCAGAAAAAATGCTTTCTAGCCGTCCGGTAGTTGGTTGCACGTAACCTGAAGACGTTATGTAAGCGTCAGGTAAGGAATAAGGAATGATTTCAATAATTGTTTTGATTGTTACAAAAACACGCGGCCGCACGTTTTACCACATCATGAAATAGTTTCGTAGTTATTAATTTTTTCGTGAATTATGGGTTGGGTTATTTGCATTTGTCAAACGACGTCTACAACTAGTTTGAGATAAGAAATAAAGTTGAACGTGTAATAAATTTTTTCACACCAGCTTTAGTCACGTATCATATTTAAATATGTACACATTTTAAATATATCTAGTAATGAATTGTGTCACTGTCGCGCTGCCGTCCCATGAAATATATTCCACCATGTTTCAGATTGGATCATAATACATACATGTATAATGTATATAGGGCTTTATACATATTGTATTTAATATAACAATTTCTGTTCTAGTTGCAAGCACCGTACATATGTATGCAGGTCGCTGGAGGTGGGTTCGTTAGTCCCAACCTCCCGGACTCTGCGGTCTGCAAACAAAGTGTACACAGGGACGCCACAGTTGCTTATTTTTATCTAAATTAAATCACTAAGATATAAAAACTATTTGATTCATGTCAGTGTCGAATAAATCTAATTTGAATTCGCGCCGACCGCAGCTCGCCACGTGTCTACGCGACGTTTTTAAATACATTTTAAACGAGCTTGTGTACAGGCACAATTTATTTTGTTCGTATTTATGTCTCATTGAACATTGTGTGGACTGTCATATTTAAAATAAACTGTCGCGGTCAAAGCCAAATTATACACGGGCACATGTGAAGACTTTTGTGTCCACGTTTTTACACCATAACCGTCCCTGTGTGTATTGTGTTAGTAGCTAGTGACACTTCATAGTAATTATAATAAAGCAATGAATATCATGTTATAGTTTGAGTATACAAGTTTCTCCGTGTTGAAATGTTGTGCTCGTTGGTCTTCCGAGCCAGTATTGCGACTGCTGTGGACGCTTAGTATTTGTGACATACTCTACATGTCAAGCCGAAACATATTGTGAATCCATATCGTTAGTTATGTTACAGCCATGTATTTGTGAATATTGTTTTTGTACTAAATATATTGAGACAAGCGGAGTGGAGCGGAACGGACTGGTTTACTTATAAGTAAACATTTACTTATATATTATATTTTTTAAATCACTTTTAACGCATTTTTAAAAGATTTAGTTGCATTAGGTTTTTTTCCGTATTAGCTTCCTAACTAACTAAGGATTGCGCCGACACATGGTTGACGGTTATACATTGTTAAAGTGTGTATCCTATGAGCATATTTGCATATTTGAATGTTACTGTAATCAGCAACTGAACCCAGGAAATCTCTGGCCTGTGATGTATAATGCGGCAGAAATATATTACTGTTATGTGCGCGCTGTCTGTATACTTTGTTTCAAAAAACTATTTATTTTTACTTTATATTAAAAATGTATTGCTTTAATTATTATTACATAATTATTTAATTAATAAATAGTCCGCACCCCGTTCTGCTTGATTCAACGTTTAGCCTCTAATGGCGTCGAACAAGTGGCACGTCCCACAATAGTGCTGGTTTGATGCACATTGACTAAACTGAAGTTATTACAATCTTCTGTCTAAGGAGTCTCGCAAAATGAGCTGTAAGTGACAAAAGATCTCCGGGACGTAGCGTGCGCACTGGTGTGACCGCACCATAATATGTGTTTCACTTTCGTAAACAGAGTATTGTGATAACTTGAGACAAGTGATAGTGTGTGAGCAGCAGAATGGTTACTAATGTTTTGTATATTTATGAATGTTGTTAGTCGGTGTGGTTAGTAATCACTGTGATTACCGACAGGACGACCGCCTCCTCGCTTTTGGGTCCTTGTTATCGGGACATTGTGCTTTCATTCTTCCCAAAGATTGTTCTTAAATATAGTCCAAATTAAAAGACGAAAATGGTTTACAACACCCAAGAAGGTTTAGTCTGCAAGGTCACTATAAGATAACTCACGTAGTCCCGTAGCCTCACAAAATGTAGCCTATCGTTTAATACGAATAGCACCTACTTGTGAAACGCAAATCTGAAACTTAACTCGAACGTAAACTGCACAAGGGTTTCTGGTAATTGTTGTTAACGATACTAAAGTGTGCGCCGCTACACAGCGGCATACAACAGCGGTCGAAATCGACAAGCTTAAAAATCTGAAGAGATACGTTTAGCTTGTTAGTGTTCTAACAGAGGGCAAGCGGCACTGTCTGGGGAAGACCCACAGATCTACTCGCTGCCGGTATTAGGTCACGGAACTTAACTTTGTAGAATGTTACTTTGTTTAGTATTAACATTTAGCTATTGTACATAGCGCAGAGGCGGTAGGAGGCGCCGAAGTGAGGAGGCGGCCTCGCCAGGTGCTACTGTAGTTGTCCGCTCTACCGTACTGTACTTACTGTACTGTACCGTACTACTGTACTGTACCGTACTACTGTACTGTACCGTACTACTGTACTTTACCGTACTACTGTACTGTACTGTAGCGACGCGTTGCCGGCGCAAGTGGGAGCACTGGCCGTTGTGATATTTGTCTTTTAACATGTTATGTACATGCGTGGTTGTAATAAATTATACATAGACTTTTTTGTTTCAATGTCCTGGATGCGTTGCCAAATATGTCCTCCAAACAGGATGTGTCAAATGTGTGTTGGCTATATTTAGTATACTTGGACCTTGAGGCTAACATTACACAACTACGCTATGGCTGCAATGTGAAATGTTTAGTGCAGCGATAGGTCGGACGTGCAGTAACGTCACAGCGGCTGTTGTGGTCGCCGGCCTCTGGACAAAAGTACGTTTACTTCATTGTTCATCTTTGTTTTCATTTCTGTTTTTAAAGTTTCTCAACAATTACACAATTGCATTATAGCAATGTTTATTGTACAGAAAAAGCTTTGATTTTGTTTCAATTTTGAAAAACTGTGGAGTGTGTTACTCAGAGTTCATATTTAATACATAAATGAAACATACTTACATGACTTAGAAAATGATTTCCCCATTTTCTACGTGTAAAATCGAAAAGGCTAGGACGCACGTCGACTGTTTTCTAGCTCTCGGGTAAACATAAATAAGTTATCTCCATAGGGATGACGACACTGCGTCCATCATTTATGATAGTTTTTCATTGTCGTTAGCCTGTCTACTTAACAACTACCCCTTCTCTCGAGTTGCAAATTTCGATGCTGAGGGCTGTGATTCTCTTTATGGATTATTTTCTCAAGTGAGAATCCCTAGTGACGTGTAGGGCTTTCTGAACTTTACAAATCCCTTGCGCGTCGTCGGTGTAACAATCGAAATTTAATAAAGAGAACATAAAAATATGCTTTTGTATATTATCATATTTGTATTTGTCAAATGAACGTCAATGTTCCGAAATTTGGCAGCAAGTCGGCTGTCGGCAAGTGCCCACACTTGCGCGGCTCGGTTGTACATATTGTAAAACTGTGCAATACGTCTTAGATCGCCCTGTGTATATTCTTCAGCTTGTAATACTTGTCTAGTTTTAAAGTTATATGTATTTCTACGTCCTTGAGCGTTGTAGCTTTAAAGATGTTGCGCTCTTTTATATAAAATTCGTACAAAATGTTATTAATTTATGTACTCTGTAAATATTATATTATAATAAAATAGCAGGTCTTTTAGAGCGCCGGCGTAAGTTGCCCGCTTTTATATATGAGACTGACGAAACAACGACGGAGTAGACAGTTAGCCACTGTTGCAATATCGAAACAAACATATTTTTAAATACTCCATTCCACTCTTAAGGTGACAGTCAACTTTGTGGCGGAGAGAGAAAAATTAAGTCTTTTAAGGATCATTCATAAAAGACGATATTTCTTAAGGAGACTGGCTGTCTGTTACATGGTAACAGGAACTACTTGCGACACGGGGGAGGGAGAGCAATTTGTTGCTTTTATATTGTGTGACCTAATTCGTGGATGGCCCTTTAAAGTCTACGAAAGAGCCCAACAATGTTCCCCTTTCATATACCGAGTAGATTCGAAAGTTGAGGTTCAGTGGCTGAAGAAGTGCTCCCTTTAACATTTTTATGAACCAATGCATGATTTTAAAAAGACAAAAAGTTAGTTTATTTTTTATTTGCATTGTGGGTACCTACTAAGTAATTGTTATTTCATAAACAAGAGAAATTGCTGTTGTTAAATTGGCCATTTCAAAAAAACAACAATAACACCAGTTCTTCATATTAATGTGATCTTAATTACTCAGTAACTACCCAGCATCTGTACAAAAAGACACTTTTATTATAATTTTAAATTGTGAATCGACTAATAAAAACAATAGACAATTGTAAAGAAGTAAACTTATATTTAAATGCAAAGAAAAACAAATTAATAGTGTATGAAAGAGACGTAGCCAGAACGGATGTAAGAGTTTTAGTCGAAGCTGTAGTGTTGGAGCAAGTGTGCTTTCAGCAGGGATGGAAGGTATTGCGTGGATGTAGAAAGGAGTGTATGATATGAGATGTAAAAAGGAGGGCCGGGTTAGCTATTTTAAAGCGGGGTTTTGATTGAAAGTGCCAGACTGGCTTTGCATAACTCTGTAATTATCTCAACGTCACCTAATGGAAGCGCGAGTTGGGTAATTTAAAAAAAAAAACATGAAGATGAGATAAAACAGTATATGTAGAAATGCAATCGACATGTGGAAAGAATGGCCGATGAAAGATTGCCAAAACAGATATAAAATGCGAATGTGAATGAATGTGTTTATCCGAGGAGACCAATATTGACATTTCACGATCAAATCGCTCGGGTTTTATATGAGCGCGATGCCAAGAAAAGTTGAAATCGGCGTAATTGAAGAGTAGTGAAGGTGAAGGAAGCTATCAAATATCGTGACACTAAGCACTCTATACTCGACAGAGCGTGATGATATGTATGTACTTATGAAAACGAAAGCGTACTTTGTACTGAACCTCCACTTTCCGTTTGACACATTTTCACTCGATATATTATTATGGCGAAGTTAGTATTGATTTCGATCTTGTCTACGCCAAGAACTAGTAAATGAAAAAAATTCTATGTATCCAATAAAATACTTCGTGTGCAACTTGTTAGTATGTCGTGCACAAAAATCAGTTATGCAATGGTTGAAATATTTAGCACTTGTTTGCTCCAGTGAAATATTATTCCAATGTGAAGATAACGGAAAATGATTTTTCCTTTATCTGAGTAGCATTCTCGTTTTGTAAAATCCTCGAGTTCATATTGTGTTCATAATATCGTTAAATATATTTTGTCACATATCTTTTTAAAGCAGACCTCACGAGACATTAGAGTTTAAGTAAGAGAGATCTTGGTTTTATCTTAGCTATGGAAAATCTTGGCTAATCGTTAACATTTTATATTTTGACTTAAAATAGATGTTTATTTTATTCCATTGAAATCTTGCAGAAACAAATGATGTGATTCGTTTTTGTAATAGGCCTTGTAGTGCTAACTTTGTACGATGGAGGCGGCTCTGACGGTCGCGGCCAATGTATGGCTGGCATGAAATGTGTATTTAATACTCGCTATTGTAAACATTAATGTGAAATTAAAACATTTCTCATTTAGCGTAATTAATAAGGCAATGTTATGTCGCGGGGAACTGACAGAATCTTAATTTTTCTTGACGCAGTTATTGTTATCCATTCGTTTCGTGTTGCTAGTTGGTGGAATGCAGAGTAATAAGCACGCTCGTCTTATGAGCTCCTCATTGAACTTCTCTAAAAGTTTTGTCTGTGAGTGTTGATCCCATCGATGTGGCCTTCCGTTGCATTCGACGATCAGTTTCAAACCTATCAATCTCCGAATTTCAACGTATTTTCATGTTCTATTTCAAGACCCGACTCCAAACATATCTGTTACCGATATTAGACCTACGGATGTTAAAAACTCTTTTTTTATTTATACCAACTCATCTTGCCGTCTTAACTGACCAGAAAAGCTAATGTCTAATTACTTGATAGCTACGAACGTGTCTAATAAACTTTGCCATCTGCGAAGTCTCCGGAATCATGAGTGAAATCTAAATTGCGTTTAGGTTTACATTTTAGTGCAATAAGTTGCCTTTGGATCTTACTATCATTTTTACATAAAATGTTTGACGTAGTTGTATTGTGTAATTATTGATTCGGTGCATTAGGTACCTGTAAAATATATTTTTATACAGTTACGCTTGCAAATACTTGGTGTTTTGCCAGGGACAATTCAAACCGCCAAAGGGAAAGGTTCACAAGACGCATTGTCGAACGACCATCACTGTCCGCGGCATTAAATGTTTATTTATGATTACATATGCATTTAATGGTGCGTTCAAGTTGATGTAGGTATATACTATTATCTTATATTAGAGAACAAACAGACAAGTATCGTCCAGCACCCCTGACTGTACTACGGCGTTCGGTGTGTCGACGGCCGGGCCGTTGGACGCATCCAACGGCCCGACAAACCGCAGTTTGTGGGAGTTAGTTTTGTGTGTCGGGTAGCTCTTGTAATAGAAGTGTGTACAAGTGCAGTCAGTGGTACTTCCTGTACAGTTCCGTCCCTAAAGAAACAGCTTGGGATATCGACAGATGTGAGACAATACAACATCCTATCCATCCAGATCGGCGTGTTGGTAGTGTAGTAATTCGCATAGTGTTTCTAGGCAACAGCCGGCGCCACACGTCAGTGCTTCGACATTTGATATTTTTAGTGAAAACGACGATATGACATTGTGGCAATCAAAATTGTGGCATCGCGTGGTGTGGCGTGTATCTGCACCAGCAAAATATATTACTACTGGACGCTATACACTCCTAACAAAGCTCTTAAGTCAATTTCCAAATACTGCAGACTCTCTCGAGTACCGGCCTCTCTTTCGTTTTGATTTTGTTAATCAAATATCACACGATTTTCACAAAGAGAGACCGGAGAATTAGAATGAGTCAGCAACATTTGACAGATCTTCGTTAGGAGTGTAATCTCCATTAGTAATGTATCTTCATGATATTATATGGACGGTCCACATCGATGTCACGAATCGTGGCGTCGTGTTTGAATACTATGTTTCTGTTTTAATCAGATTAAAGGTAATAAATTTCGATTGAAATATTGTACGGTTGAAAACATGCGGATACTATTTTGATTGGCAGTAATTACCTACATGTTCAGTTGATATTATGTTCAATGACAGCGACGAGTAAAACGATTTCGTTGGTCGAACGCGTACGCGACCGCTGCTCGCACCACCGCACTGTATAATCGACTGCAGCCATTGGTTACAGGCAGGTGTCAAATATATTGATTCCCAGTACCTCTTTAGTTATTTTTTACGGTTTAGATTTTTTTCCGACTTACTAATTCAGACATATAATAGGTATTACGTGCTACAGTAATACAATTGTAAATAATTTGTTGGTATGGGTTTATATTGTTCTAACATTATATCCAAATAGTCTAATCATAATTAATTCTAATAAATATAAGATACATCATAACTTCATCCGAAATTCGAAGCTTCTCCCAGGTTGCGTGAGCACTCATTTCGCCAGAAGGTTCCTTCGTTGAAAAATTAGTAACAAATGCACCTGATATATTATATATATTATTAAAAATAGATTATTTACATACAGATATAAATATGAATCGCTATTTCCTTAGGTTATCGCATCACATAAACGGTTTTATTAATTTATCGGTAATTCGGTAATTGTTATCACCAGAACTGAGAATGTTCTTATGAAAAATATGCATCTTAGCAGAAAATTGAAGAAAATCTATCGAAAATATAAGTCTTACATAGCTGCCAGTTGACAACGTTTCAGAAATCTCAATGTATTTGGCATCCGTCAGTTTCAGTCGCCACATGAAAGCCACTGGCGTGCCAACAGCGGACGTTTAATGTCCGCGAGTGTAACGACTAACGAGAACTGTGCCTTCTCCCCCCGTCGCTCCGTCGCGTCACGGCGCCCGCGACATGATTAATGCTCGTATTGTATTCTATTGTAATTATTAGGTATATTATTAAAGAATTTTATTATAAAAGTTGCTCAATTATTGTGGTTTTATTGAAATCCTATACATTCTATTCTTTTCTTCTAAAGGTTCTATTACATTATGCGATATTAAGTACCTACAGTCTAATCAGACTCGACTGGACATGGCATAGACTGATTGAACGGGCTCGACCGTGCGTGGCTGGCTTGCTTGCTTAAGACGTGTTTGCCGGAGCGTGCACAAACGAGATTTAATTTATGAAGTAACTAATTTCAAATTTAATTGTCAAAATATTGAAATGAGCAACTCCTACTCTATTGTAAATTTATGAGTCAGGTGGTTCAAAAATTCAGTAGGAATTTCCATAATTGACATTTTATACGTAGACATTTATGATCTTTTGCCCATATTTTTGCTTTTCTTTAATTGACGCAGTAAAAGCTACGGGAACTTTCTTGAGTGACGACTTCCACTGGCTAACGCGACTTATGCCATGCAAATGAGTTAGCGTGCGATATTAAGCTGTGTGCAAATGCAAGCAGACTGATGCTTAGTAAGATTGGTGTATATCATTTTTTGTTTTTCTCTTGAGTTTGATGTTATTTGTATAGTTCTGGGTAGTTAATAATTATATATTCTTACTTAATTTATTGTGCACTGTAAGTCTACCATTTCTTTACCACCTCCACTTTGGGTGAGCGGGAAGAATTTTCTTTACCTGAAAGCTAATCTTTTGTACAAATATTTTAGTTTATCTTTTTCGTGTATAATAAATGATTAAATAAATAAAAAAACTCAATACCGTATAATTTAATAGGACTGCTAGCCTACATTTTAACAAGGCAGATTACGCAATCGCTATTGAAGAGTTCTGCTTCTTGCGGGGCTAATTTGTAACTTCTGGCGAGATTGGACGGTGACCACGTGAGTAGACTGTGTGTAGGTTGAACAAAGTTATTTTATGACATATCTGTACTTACTCATATTGTACCCAAGGTTTACATATCGACCAATCAGAGATCAGTTTCCATGATCGTTTATTATCTATCTATTTATAAATTTTAGTGTAATTTATACTTGTAAATTTTATTTTAATTTGTGTTTTTAAATTTTATTTTTAACCTTAACTAGCAGCCCACACGGTTATGGAATATACATATAAACGTTCCTCTTCAATCACTTTATCTATTAAATCCGTTGCGTAGTTTTAAAGATTTAAGCATAAAAATGGACATAGGGACAGAGGAAGCTATGTACCTATATGTTTTTTGCTATGAAGTAATTGCACAAAAACGTAATATTTCTTTTATTGTTATTTGTTATTTATTTAAAATATTTGAGCCCCGTAAAACATTTCAAATTATTGGGCCCGAAATTTCGTTTGCTTAGGTACTGTACAAAGGCAAACCTCATGCCAGTAAGCATGTTCTCCTAATTTAACCTGGAAAATGACCACAAAAACACATGGGGTTATATATAGTTAGATAAAACAAAATGAATACATTCTTACAACAACGCGATTAATCGATAGGTATACACAAAAGAAAGTCGTATTACCTAGTTCCACTATTTATAACTCAAAAACGGCTGAACCGATTTCGCTGATTATTGATATCTAGGGAGGTAGCTTAGAACCAGGAGACGGACATAGGATACTTTTTATCCCACTGACTGCTGGAATACTAGGAAAAACAACATTTTAATTCATTTCATACTTACAAACTTAACGGGAGGAACGAAGTTCGCCGGAACAGCTAGTTACTAATAATGCAAGTATAATGGTCTTAAATTTACTAAAGCAACTAAAATTAACTAAGATATTTATTTACTTACTTATTTACGTTATGTTGCAATCTGTGAATAGGTAAGTACGTATTAATAATTTATTTAGGTATTGCTAAAAATGAAAAACACAAAATTTTTAATAACTGAATAAAGAAGTTTGATTAATAATTATAATTCCCTTTTATTTAGTTTTCACAAACGGAAACAAATTCAAGTAGTGCACATACTTATAAGAGAAGACGTTAGCTAGTGTACCATCAGTTGCCTGGGGCTGAATAAAAATATGACTCATTTGCACCTAACTCTTTGCTGGCATTGGAGCATTTTGCGTAGTTTTCAAGGTGGTATATAGTAGAGACAAATAAGTGAACATAAAGTAGGTATACAAAAACAGTTGCAGATTACAATAATACATAGATACTTACCTAATATTAAAAATACTCATTCTAGTTTAACAAGGTAAAATATATAAATAAATAATAATATGCTCTACTGATCTAATTGACCACAGTATGACGATAGTAGGCTTAAAACTTCCAATAGAAAATAACAACCCTTATAACAGAACTAAAAATAATATTAATTTTGAAAACCTAAAAACGGAACTAAGAGCAATATTATGGAATAATTTGTTAGAAAATGTCTCGATGATGCAGTGTAAAAATGTTTAAACGCGAAGCGTTAGATTGGAAGCTGATTAAGATGGTGAACATGGCTTTATGCCGATGATCTGTAACAGATTATTGTATTCTTGCTTGGGGAGGCGCTTCTTTTTCCACCTTAATTAAAACCTCTACTCTGATACATAACTTCTAAGCATAAGGCAATTATATTAATTATGTGTTCATGAAAATGTAACTAAATCCGACAAATACGAATCAATGCTCAACACCCTAATTCAACACCGAAAACAACCTTTGCCCAGCGATTTAGTGACTTTGTTTTTCCACATATATATATATAACAGGCTTATCAGTTTATTTAATTTAAAAATTGTATACAACAAAAATGTTATAATCAAACGACTCTCTCGGGTCGACGCCCAGCGCCGCTCTACTACCTTCGAAAAGCAAGCAATGAAAATTGTACTTCTCTGCTAAGAAATAAAGAAGCTTCAAGAGAATGCTGTTTCTCTTCAAGTCTTCACCAATCCAGCTATAGTACACAACTAGCTAGGTACTTTGTTCTACAAACTTCAACGGAAATGTTTGTTTCTATATGCTACGAGTTTCAATAACAAGTAGGTACATGAGTTGTTATACGCCTTTTTGTCCCTTATGAAAAAAAGCTTCTATTTTGGATAAAGTAAAGTATCTTCACGCCCATATCCCCGAAGACGTAGGCAGAGGTACAACCAAGGCACCCACGACTAGCCGAAGACAC
>NJDC01000609.1:458006-470187 GCA_002245475.1 Calephelis virginiensis | reverse complement strand
CCCTCCCCGGAGGTTTCTACAGCATGTGAGGGCTCCATCTCAAGTTCCTCAGATAAATTATTTCGTTTTAAAAACGTAGACGTATTAACGTGATTAGACCTTTTGAACTTCAGTTGATCTCTATGTCTTTTAATAGGTGGACCGCTTTCCCTGCTTACCCAATAATGTCTAGAACCTATCTTTTGCGTGATCTGCCCCGAGACCCATGGGTCTCCCTGTTTAGTATATTTTCTTGCCCAAACGTCATTACCTACTTGTAGTTCCTTACACCCGGCTACTCCCCCTTCGATCTGTCTCTGTTGAGCCTTTTGTACGCGATCCTCCACTTTTCTATTTCTCTTTAATAAATCTAGCCTAGACCTTAAGCTCCACTGTTGTAACAGTACTGCTGGTGCAGTACCTGTTGTGCTATGCTCCACATTTCGGTACGCCATTAAATATGCCTGCAACGCCGCGTGAAGGTCACAAACATCTCGCGTTGCTTTTTTAATAGCCCTCTTACAGAGCTTGACTGCTCCTTCCGCCGCCCCGTTACATGATGATGATATACCGCTGTAAAAGAAATCTTTACACCATTGTTCTGCAAAAAAGCCGTATATTCCTTACTGGTAAATGGTGGTCCGTTATCCGAAACCACCTCAGTAGGCAAACCGAACCGCGCAAAAATTTCTCTTTAAACTTTAATTACCGCTACCGCATTAGTTTTAGGCATTTCGAATATTTCCAACCATTTTGTAGTGGCGTCGATTATAACAAAAAATGTTTTTCCATGCAACGGCCCCAAAAAATCGACATGTAGTCGTGACCAAGGTTCGGTTACATAAGGCCATGGCTGAATTGCTGTTCGAGGTGGTGAAGGACTTTCTAATGCACACGTCACGCAACCCTTACAAAGCTGTTCGATATCGGCGTCTATATTTGGCCACCACATATAACTCCGCGCCATAGATTTCATTTTCACTATGCCTAAGTGACCCACAATTATCCCCATATCACACATCCCCTATCAATGTACAATTCATTACGCCGTGTATAATACGGCTGCAACTTACTATCCGTACATTTGTTTGGCCAACCCGTTTGTACATATAATACGACTTTTTAAGCACATTATCTTTTATCAGCTGTTTCTGAACATCTTCCCTAGTTACCGGCAAAAAATTTTGGATAAAGTTAAGATATGTCCGTTCTTCTTTTACTTTAACCTCCATCCCTACTGGTAACCTTGACAGCACGTCTGCTGCATTCTTCTCGCTACGCACGTATTCTATATTATAATTATAACGACCTAACAATGCGGCCCACCGCTGCATCTTGCTTGCTGCCATTACTGGTATTCCAGATTTGTCACCAAATATTGACACAAGAGGCTTATGATCCGTTCTCAGTATAAATTTTCGCCCAGTTAAATACTGATGGAATTTTTTAACCCCAAATATAATAGTCAAAGCTTCTTTTTCTATTTGTGAGTAGGCGCTCTCTGCCTTGTTAAGCGTTCGTGAGGCGTACGCTATTGGTTTTTCCCCTTTTGACGTGAGATGAGAAATAACTGCTGCTAAACCGACGCTGCTAGCATCCGTTGTCAACACTAGTGACAAATCTGGACTGTAATGGACCAGCACCTCACTTGATGTAAGCAATTGCCTAACCCTATCGAAGGCTTTTTGGCAATTGTCATCCCACACGAACTTAACATCTTTTCTTAATAAATGATATAAGGGGGCTAAAATCGAAATCAGGTTAGGTATAAATTTCGCATAGTACATCACTAACCCGAGGAAGGATCGTAGCTCGCTAATATTTTTAGGCCTTGCCACCTTTTTGATAGCCTCTATTTTGTCTGGAGACGTGTGTACACCATCCTTACTTATTACGAACCCTAAATAAGTAACTGTGTCTTTAAAGAAATGGCATTTGCTCTTTTTTACCTTTAGACTATATTTTTGTAATCTTGTAAACACTTCATACAGAGTTTCTAAATCCGATTTATCATTAGGGCCAGTGAGGATCAGGTCATCCAAAAATATGCCCACTCGTGGCATGTCACCAAATAACTCTTCTAATTTTCTCTGAAAAATACCCGGGCTAGATGCCAAGCCATAAATTAATCAATTATACCGAAATAACCATTTATGTGTGTTTATAACTGCATATTTATTTGTTTCATCTAAACATAATTGTGCATAGGCTTGCAACAAATCGATGGTCGTAAACTTTTCACCCCCATGCAACTTAACTAACAAATCCTCCACCCTAGGTAACGGAAATCAGTCCACCTCGAGATATTTATTTAACGTTAGCTTACAATCGCCGCAAATCCTGATAGATCCATCTTTCTTTAAAATTGGTACCACGGGAGTGGCCCATGCCGAACTTGAGATGGCCGTCAGAAAGCCGTCACTTACCATCTGGTCCAGCGCCCGCTCCACCGGCTCGCGCAATGCATTAGCGAGAGGGCGCGCGCGAAGGAACACGGGTCGCGCGTCGGGTCGCAGCCGAATGCCCACCGTCCCACCGGTGAACCTGCCCAGTCCGCCGTCAAGCACATCATAGAATCTGGAACTGAATTCCTTCTCATCAAACACTACATTTTTAACATTAAAACAAGCTACTGTTTGAAATTCTATACCTAACTCGTTCAACCATTGCCGACCTAACAAACTCGTTTTACCCCCGTCAATTATGTAAAGATTCAAATATTTACTAACATTATTATAATTCACTAATGTAGTAATCTTTACGATCGGCTTAATCGTTTCCCCGGTATATTAGCGTAATTTTAAATCACTGTTATTAATAGGACAATCTGCAAATAAATCTAAATAACATTTTTTACTTATACACGATATTGCGCTGCCCGTATCAATTTCCATCACTAGTGATTTATTGTTAACGTATAGTGTCTTAGTATATGGTCCACACAATTTGATTTTAGCGGTTTCTATAGAAAAGTTCGTTACCTTGTCGCTGTCACTGGAGTCCTCGCCGTCTCCGACGGTATTACTTCTCTCCACATAATGTAACGATGTCATGTTACGTAGCCTAGGGCACACCTTCTTCAAATGTCCCTCTCGGTTACACACCCTACACACATAAGCTTTAAATTTACACACATTGTAATTATGCCTTCCACCACACGACTTGCAGTTCTCATTTACGGTTTCATGAGTTTTTTTATAATAATCGAACGTCTGGTTCGAAACGCCCTCGCCGTCCCCCTGTGGCTTATACTGCGACGCTCTTCCCGTCGAATCTCTGCCCGGTGTCACGCCCCACTGCGCCTGCACGAGCTGCCGGCGCACGCGCCCTTGGCCTACTGGAGATCTCAGCTGATTCACTGCCGTCGCCGTTGCGTCCTCCCCCTTCAGCTTAGTGCGTGACTCCACCAACCACCACCACCGCCGCATCCGACTCCGCCGCTTCCATTGCCACCGCAATTTTAAATGCTGTTTCAAATGGCACGTTGTCTTCCGTAAAAAGCCTTTGCCTCGTACCTTCCCTTAACAACCCGCACACAAACTGATTCCGCAAGTTCTCAGCTAGTGACTCGGCACTAAATCCGCAGTTTTTTTGACAACTTTTTTAAATCCGTCGCATAGTCTGCTACACTTTCCTCGTTTCTTTGCGTACGCTGTCTGAATTTAAATCTTTCTGCTAACAGGCTAGGCTTAAGTTGTAGATAACATTGCATAATCGTCACCAGTTCCTTATATGTTTTACTTGACGGTTTGTCCGGTGTACACAAAATTTACCATCAGTTCATACGCCTCACTGCCAATTACCGTGATTAATATTGGTACCTTGAGCTCCTTCTTTACATAATTTACAATGAAATGTTGCTCCAATCGATCCACGTATAAATCCCACGTGTCCTTGCCAAGGTCAAATGCCTCGATTTTGCCTACAGCCATTATTAGAATTTCGCACAAGCACCTTTAAACCAATTATTATTTTTATACGCACTGTTCGCAAATTCTCGTCGCCACTGATAAGTATGCAACTCCGAGTTATTTTAACGTTAAAGGGAATATTCAACAATGCGACAAGGAAAGAACGTCCATTTGAATTGGGAGGTTTCTGCCGGGAGGGAGCCACCCTCTGCCGGTGTTGCCGTGTTGAACTGTGACAATTAAGTTGCTTACATACATTACAAAACTATACCTCGAATTATTAAGTGAGGGAACACTTTGGCACCTATTAACAATTCTATAGTACCGGGCTTGGCGAACTCATTATCAGCTAGTGGAATCGCGTGAAGATAAGACAGAGTTGATGTATCCACCGGAGCGGTCGGTAGGTTGTCTGTGATATGATCGACGACCATAGCGGAAATATCATAATTGTAATTTAAATTATGGCGCGAAAAAATTTAAGACGTATGTGACACTTAATAGCTTTTTCCAAGCCCCCTATACATTTAACGATAATAGAATTATTATTATTATCTGATGGTTGTAAACCTAATCTTTTATGTAAGTCTAACGTAATAAAATTTGATTGAGAAGCCGAATCAACCAACGCGCGAACCACAAAAGCATTTCCCTTATAATCGTAAACAACGACCTGAGCGGTGGCCAGTAGCACTGTACTCCTTGTCTGACTAACAGCTGTAGTATTACGGTATCGCGGAGTCTGTATCGATGTAGTACACAACGATATGTCGGGTGAAACTGCGCCGACCGCGCTGTAACTATTATCGGCAGAACCAGATAGTTGACCGGACATCACTGGAGGCGGTAGCTGGGTCGGTTGAATGACTAAATTATTATTTTTATTAAAATGCAATAATGAGTGATGCTTATTATTACATATGCGGCAGGCACCTTGCGATTTGCAATTAACTGTCTTATGTATTAAACTTAAACAGTTCACACAAGCTCCTTTCTCTTTAATATGTTTATAACGATCAACCGGAGACAACTTCATGAACGCGGGACATTTAAAGAAATGTTCATGAGTAACGTTGCCACTGACGCACATACATTTGCGATTCGAAGAACATGACACGTATGACTGCGGGTTAGGTATATGTTTAGGGTAACTACCCTTTTGAGGTTTAGTATTATAACTATTATTTTTATAATTATTATTGAGCGATTTAGTAATTTGGCAGACCTTATACCTGCTTCTAATGTAATCTACTAGGTTACCAAAGGTAGGAATTTTTCTAGTATCCATTTCAAATGCTTGAACGGTAGAATCGTCTAACCTTTTTAATGAAAGATATAATAAAATGTAATTGCCTAAAAGTTAAGCTGAAGTCCAATTAGGACATTAGCTGCCGACACTAGTTTGTCCAAAAATAGTTCGTAATTTGCAGAAGCAGAACCTGACAACTTTACATTTAATATTTGATCAAGATAAGAAGATCCCAACATACGTTTATCCTCATATTTATTTTTTAGTGATTCCAAAATTAGGGAATAATTGTCTGCGGTAGGAGAGATTCCGCTAAAAACGGCTTGCGCTTTAGGGGAGAGTTTACCTATTAAATAATATAATTTTTCCGAATCACTTTAACATTTTATTTCCATGTACAGTGGTTTTAAACGAGGTAAAAAACAGTGGACAATTCAAAACTCGTTATTTCGATCGGCGGGAGTGACGGACGGTACCCGCGGGAAAGGCTTGTCTGGTCAGACGTACTTTCCGTGCTGACTCTCTGCGGCGACAGTCTTTCCATGACCAGTTTAATATAACCATATAATTTCTCGAAAGCGGTTACCGGTTTATAAGAAGGTTGGGCATTCGGATTGCTAGTGATTAAAAGTGAGTTATAGTATCTCTTTTATAGTAGATCGAAAGTCTGTACGTAGTACCTCAATTGTCTGCGTCCAAGCCAAAAACTGTTCTTTATCAAAATCTATATTATTAGAAGTACGAGAAAGATCGTACATTTCTTGCAAACTCTCAAACAATTCATTACGTTTTATTTGTAAAAGCTTTAACCTTTTCTCTGAAACACTGGGTTTCTTAGGTTTATCCTTATCCTCTGTGCTAGACATTATGAATTAGTAGGTATATTATAAAAATAATAAAACGTAGCGAATCTAACTTTAAATTAGTGACTAAACAATAAATAACCCGTAGGTAACTAATTTACAAATATATGAGTACTTCTTGTATTATATTAGCGGCAAAATAATATAACATACAGTAAACCAATTTAGTAGGTATGTGAGCAACACTATCAAAATTAGTCTAGCCGTGGCGAATATCTCTAGTAGATCGACAAAGCGGTAAATATATACAAGTACTTATAGTATAAACAAGAAATGAAAATTTGTCTTTCTACTAGGGTGTTAAATACGTTTTCATATGTAAACACAATAATATATATTGTACGATGTGAATCTACAACATTAGAATATAACGTGAAATACAAATACCAAAATACGATTACAATAACAATTTTAGTTGTAAGTGTGTGGTAAATTTCTTAAGCGGCTAAATAAAGTGGGTAGAAATATAGGTATTTGTACAGCGCGTCGACACTCGACGGCGGCGTCAACGTGGCGTGTGCAATTATTATTATTACAATACTTGAAGTAGCAATTATTATGATGTATTAATAATGCCAAATAAACTAATGTATATGTATATGTGTAACAATACTTTAATTATGTTTCTCATATATGGCGAATGCCGAAATAAAACTAGGTATTCGATAGGTAATTTCTGTTTCTAGAAAGTACTTTGGATAGGATACGTGAAAGCCAAATTTCACTACTGGATAAAGGAAAACGAATGGGGTTGATGGGCCACAATCCGTCTCGAAGGACCACAAATGATGCGTAAAAGAAATTGCACCATTGAACAGCGGTATGCGAAATCAAGAAAATAAAAGTCTGTATCAGACAGACTTGCGGATGACTATACTTCAGCAGGTGAAGGTTCGATGCGGAAATAATGCGGTAATAAGGGAATTCGACTGACCTGTCTTTCTTCTTACTGCTTTCTTCAAGATTTGCACAAACACACGCAGCGAATTGGTTTAATTTAAATTTCACTGTTTAAGGTCGCAACTTGCGTGCACGCCCGCGGATATTCAAAACACAAGTGAATTAGAATTGGCGGCCCCTTACATCCGTGCTTTTGCGCTTCACTTTTTTCCAGGCGTTCATATCTTGTTTAGCAATCGAACGTAAGGATTTCGGAAGGATAATATTAACAGGGAAAAAAAGAAAATACAGCGGTAAAAGCTTACTTTGGGGCTAGCTCCAATTGTGTAACTTGTACAGGGATCTATTTATCTTAACTTTGATCCCCCTGCAGTGGCGTAACTACAGGGTGGCAAGTCGGCAAAATGTCACGGGCCCCCAGCCAGAACCCCAACTCACAACATTTATTACTTATTTACCATACATGTTAAGAAAAAAAAAGGTTTTTCTTAGATTTCTTTTTGTTACCAACTCAGTTTCAAAAAAAATATATTAAAAATTCAAAGCTTTTGTAAAAGAAGGTTCGGTATGTTCGGTGATGACGTTCACTCGCACGCGAAACCCAGTGCTGATATGAAATGGAGACTACTCCAATACAACGCATATCTAAGATCCGAGACTTAGGGGTGTGTGTTACGCCGGACCTAAATTTTCGTGACCATGCTGTCCAGGTATGTAAGAGGGCATATAGAAACTTAGGTTTTGTACTAAGACAATCGCAGGATTTCACAAATATTACTACGCTCAGAGAATTGTACAATGCGCTGGTCCGCAGTCACCTGGAACACAACGTGTCTATTTGGGCTCCACATGAGGCGAAATACAGTGTTATGTTGGAACGTGTTCAAAACAAGTTCACAAGACACTTGTATTTCAAACTTTATGAGGTATACCCATTTTACCCACTGATATACCCTACGTACCCTATTTGTGTTAGGTATGGCGGGGTACAATAAATTAGAAGTGCGGCGAGATTTTGCGCTCACAATGTATGTGGTTAAGTTGCTACGAGGGATCCACTCGAAGCTCCTAGGATACTGCCAGTTCAGTGTGCCCGACCGGTACGTGTGGAGGCGGCGTTGTCCGCAGGGCTGTCTTAGATTGTGCTCGGGCCCTTGGGCACATAAAAATTTAGGGCCCTTTTGGAATAAATTTTAAAGTTTAATTTCCAAATTTAAAATTTGTCACCACGATTGTTTGTGCAACCAATTAGGTACATCATTTTATTACGATATGTCATTAATGGATATTTGGAAGTTTTACCAAGCGCTGACGATGGAAAATGTCAAATATTAATAATATTTGTATGCTGCTGTTTTTTTATGATTACGATAATAGATTCTTTCGGGATTTCTGCCGAGCAAATTTCTATTAAATCTTCAAACTCAATTTTCTGAAGAATGTCACTTTCTATGCTCATAATTATTGACAAATTACTTAGTTATTCTTAAGCTGCAAAATTGAATGCTCCGGATTTAGGGCAAGGAAAAAAACTTAATGGGTGCATTACGTTTTTTTCCAAAAAAAGTTTTAGGTTAAAAGTGAGTGAAATAGACGATCCTTCGGGGCCCTCTGAATATAGGGGCCCTAGGCACTGGCCCCGTGTGCCCTTATGGTAAAGACGATATTGGTTGTCCGCCATTGCTAGTCGTGTCCCGCGCCAGGACCAATCTGTTATTGAAGACACTGCTTGTCCGCGCTGGTGTTTAATGTTATTGATGGTTCAGCTTCTTTATATTGCCTCCCAAAGGGACCCATTCGATGAGTTTGCCACGGACCTCGAACGGTATAGTTACGCCACTGTCCCCCTGATTCTATTTATTTAAATATGTATATAAGAGAAGCATACACTGTACAAGTAAGAAGACAACGAATTCTTGTCAGATATTCTCAGTGTGTAGCCGCGTTCGGTGATAGATTTCAGTAGGTATTACCTAGACGCGTACCCTTTTGTATGGTTAATAGACTACAGGTCCATACTAAAAAATGGATGGGCCATATGAACCACCTGGTGACGTATATAGGACGATATAAGAACATAAAATAATAAGATTCAGCACTATGCTGTCACCTGTAAGCTGTCCAACTGAGTGCAGGCGATAATTTAAAAGTGCAGGTAGAGTGAGTCCATTTGGGTCATTTATTTTTGTACGGCATTGTTATCATCGATAGAACCACGAAAAATAATAAGAAAGCGCGTAGTGCCGTAAAAAAATTGTGTGCCGCAAACCCGGTAAATCTTTTGATTTTTTAACAATTTTCGGGGTAAATTTGGTCACTATTCTGTACGGTACGAGTTTCATACTGTTTCAATACAGCTTCTAATCCATTATTCCGCAACGCCGTACAAAAATCATGTGAGTAAGGGAAAAAATCGAGGGTTGCAACCCCCTCTCTTTCCGTGGCCCGGGGGTTATTCGAAACAACAGAAAAAAAATATTTCCCGAGGTCTTCAAAATAGGCCTCTGTGGCGGCGATGACCTCATCATTCGACCCAAATCTTTTGCCGGCGAGTTACTTTTTCAGATTTGGGAACAAGAAAAAGTCGCATGGAGCCAAGTCTGGAGAATACGGTGGATGGGGCAGCAATTCGTAGCGCAATTCGATCAATTTGGCCATGACAACGGCGGAGGTGTGAGCCGGTGTTGTTGTCTGGTGTGAGCAAACGCGGCACCCATCGCGCCGACAACTTTTTCATACCCAATTCTTCATGCAGAATATGATACACTGTCCCATCTGCGATGCCTACAGTCTCAGCTATCTCGTGAATCTTCAGTCGCCGGTCTGCCAACACGAGATCGTGGATTTTTTTTACGTTTTCTTCTGTAGTAGCCGTTTTCGGTGCACCTGGGCGTGGCTCATCAAAAACCGACGTGCGGCCACGAGCAAACTCGTTGAACCAATTTTTGACGGTCGCCATCGAAGGAGAAGAGTCACCGTACACAGCATCCAAGCGCTCTTTGATTTCGCTGCGCGTTTTCCCTTCCAAAAACAAGAATCTAATCACCGAACGATATTGTTCTTTTTCCATTTTTGCAAAACCGACCGACACGCTCGCTTCCAAAGCCTGTCGAAACAAAACAAATGAAGGGAAAAGACTGAAAACTACTTGATAGACTTAAAAAAGTATTTACTGCACGATAGTAAAACTCTTTTGTAACAACTACGCCATGGGGCAATGAGGCTAAGTAATTATTGAAGGCCCCTCATAATATACACGTACCTATACTTTATTGTGTACTAAGTAGTCGTGGGTCACAACGTATCAATAAGGTTTGAAGTATACACTATACATGGTGTATTTCACACCGCAACGAAAACTTCTGTGGTAATAGTTTAGATACATATCAAAAATTCTTTTAACAGTTTTTGTCGAAAACAGGTGGTTAAATAATTAAATAAATAAAATAAATATTTAGTAGTTTTTCAGCCCGCAATGTATAGCGAACAAAGTATATGCATTAAGCCTACAGAACAATTATAGTACTCCGACCTAATACGATGTTTTATTACATTACTGTTATTACTAAAAGCGTGTTATTTATTAAATAAAAATCGTGTTGCGTTAGATATTATTAATGAAATAATAGTAAAATTAATGAAAAATAATACATTTTTTAAAAAAATTCATGAATTTTTCGACACAAAATTCCAACTACATATGCATGTCTATCATGTACGGAATCCATGGTTTCATTTTTCGTTACGCTGTCATTTACACGGTGTATATTAAACCAAACATTATACAAAACTGTTAATAATAGGATTTACTGTTTCAATTCTTGGATATTATATACACACCCTTTCGCTTCAGTTAGACGTCATAATGATTTTATCATATTATCAATTGTTCTCTTCAAAAATATGTTAATACCGTACAGTATCAGACGGTCATAAAGTACTACACCCTTAAAATGGTCAAGAGTATACCAAGAAATAAGGATAATTTTTAATAGACATTCAAATGAACAATATTTTTGACGTCATTATTTTTAATAGTAATTTAGAGTGCTAGATAATGTTTTGGAACCGACGCAGTATTTTTTCAAATCACCTCCCGGGACACGGAAAGTGAGGAGGTTGCAACCCTTAATTTTTTCCCCTTCTCGCATGATTTTTGTACGGCGTTGCGGAATAATGGATTAGGAGCTGTATAGAAACAGTATCATGCCGTACAGAATAAAGTGACCAAATTTACCCCGGAAATTGTTAGAAAATCAAAAGATTTACTGGGTTTGCGGCACACAATTTTTTTACGGCACTACGCGCTTTCTTATTATTTTTCGTGGTTCTATCGATGATAACAATGCCGTGCAAAAATAAATGACCAAAATGGGCTCACTCTACCTGCACTTTTGAATTATCACCTGCACTCAGTTGTACAGCTTACAGGTGACGGCATAGTGCTGAATCTTATTATTTTATGCTCTTATATCATCCTATATACGTCACCCGGTGGTTCATATGACTCATCCATTTTTTAGCATGGGCCTGTAGTCTACTTTACCTACTTATTTATTTACTTTTACCATTTACTTAAGTGTAAATAGATAGATACCTATATACTTACTTTTTTACGATACGATCGATTTCCCGAGGATGGCTCAGTGTCGAGTCGAAACGTTTATCCAGTGCGAGTTGGTGTGCTTGTGGTGAATTCCTCGACAGGCATGGCGAAGAACGTGACAAGTTGAATTGTTTTCCGATCTGGGATTTTATTCGTGGTCTGGTTCCGCAAATTAACGCTTGATTCAACAAAAAACTTGACGCTAACAGCCCGACACGGCTTCGCACGGGTGGATCAATTTATAATTTTTCATAGAAATAACGTAGCGTATGTTGATCGGCGATAATGTTAAATAATGTTCCAATGGTAATACATTTTTTCAAATCGGTCCAGTAGTTTCGGAGCAATAGGCTCTAGACACACAAATAATTAAATTTTTAAAATTATACCTACTGTAGATGATGTACCGACAGCAGCTTCACCTACCGGGTCCAACAATCGGTTTAGGCATTTAGAAGTTTTGTGAAATAGGTAAGTACGGATGGATACCGTAAAAGTACCGCAGAGCGGGTTTGGGCGTTCCCTGGAGGCGACGCGTACCGATCCGCCCTCGTCGGTACGATTAGAGGCAGATGCGGCGATGGGGGCCGCCACCCATCACGCCAGGCCCGTACAGGCGAATCGAGGAGTGGAGAGTGTCAAATAGGCACGTGGAATGTGAGAGGGGGAATGG
>NJDC01000609.1:427195-457691 GCA_002245475.1 Calephelis virginiensis | reverse complement strand
ATATTTGGACAAATGTCTTCAAAGGTTAAGATCATTGAATGTGGGAATGCATATGGGTGACCAAGTGGTGAACTGCCTGCTTTATGCAGATGATGCTGTACTTTTGGGCTTTACACCTGAGCTGCAAACACTGGTCACAGTTATGGAAGGAGATTGTAAAGAAAGGGGCTTACATTTGAATGCGATGAAATGTAAGCCCAAGCCCCAAAATAATGGTGTTTGAAAGAGACGTAGCCAGAACGGATGTAAGAGTTTTGGTTGATGATGTAGTGCTGGAACAAGTGAATGAAATTGTATATCTTGGTTGTGCTTTTAGCAGGGATGGAAGGTACACCGCGGATGTAGAGAGGAGAGTGAGTGCAGGGAATAGTGTGAATGGGGCGTTGGGTAAGCTATTCCAAAGCGAGATTCCAACGTTACTGTATGGAAGTGAGAGTTGGGTATGTCAGAAAGAGCATGAAAGTAGGATAAATGCGGTCGAAATGAGAGCACTACGGAAAATCTGTGGTGTAACACTCGCTGACCGCATTCGTAACAGTGAGATCCGAGAAAGAGTGGGATTGAAAGAAAGTGTTGGTGTTAAAATGCGAAAGGGCATGCTCCGCTGGTTCGGTCATGTGGAAAGAATGACAGATGAAAGATTAACAAAGCAGATATACAATGCGAATGTGGATGGATGTAGGTACCCGGGGAGACCAAGGCTGGCATTTCACCACTGGCAGGCAGAGAGTATCGAGTGCCAGACCTCACGATCCTGACAAACCTGTCTTGCTTCCTTCACATTCATAACCCTTTTCATACAAACACGCCGGTTTCGGAGACTCTTGACACCACCGACCGACACCGAGGGTGGTGTCCTTAACTGAAAAGATGATTGAAACTGTAAAAGATGTTGGTGGAGCGTTGTCAACTACGTATCTGTAAGAAGAGGCAATTGTGAAAGAACGAATGAAATATCTTGATATAATTTTTATTTTATAATTATTTATATATAATGACTATATTCAGCTACCAAACTAAATAATCAATATAATTCAACAGCATCCATTATATACAATATGTATAATAATATTTTTATAATTTAATCATTTTCGAACGTTTAAAAAAGAGACAGTCGTCTAATTCATATAAAATAAAGTTAAAATGAACTACAATAGATTAACAAGTAATAATTTGCCACAAGTATTATCCACTATTTATTTACAATTCTTATATTAATTTAGTCCCATGATTTACAAATAAATCGGCGTTTAACAAGTATTCTGGTTGTACCCTCAAACTTAACTCCGCCGAAATTAACGTATGAACAAAACCTGGAATTGGATCTGGTTTCAAAAAAGAAGCAATAAATAACGTTACCCAGTAATAGTAAAATTATCAATTAAAATAGACAATATAGTTAACTTGGGACAGCATGATATACGAGTAACTTGTCGTACGTAGGAATGGCGATAAAGTCAAGGGCGCAACTGGAATACGGCGCGTTTAAGTTAAGTGGGAACATTTTGTAATGAACGAAGCGCAAGCAGGTCCCGCGGACGAGCGCGGATAACATTCGATAGAATTATTGAAACTTAACAGTATTTAAGGAAGTGTGTACTGTGCAAGTATTTCATTGTATATATCTTACAATACCTTACAGATGTGGCTGCATTGTTCCGCACATTATTTAAACCTGCACTTAGACATGAAGTGTCGGTACATAATATATTATGAAGAGATATTGCAAGGTTAGTTAATTTAAACGCTTCCTAACCTTGGCTAAAACGTAATTCAAGTTCAAGTCCAACTATAAAATACGGGCCTTACAACATGGCAAACTAAAATAAAGTCCATCGAGGCTAGCTTTACTGGTAGGTGTACTCTAAATATAAATAAATGAAATTAGTTTGATGGTGGTCCATAACGCAGTAGAATTGGTATCTATCAATTTGCTTTTTACATCAAGATGCAATAAAATAAGTTGCAATCTTTTAGGTCTCCTCGTGGTTAACATTTCATAGGTATGTATTTTAGTTTTACGCCGACCAAATTTGTTGTAAAGCTAACGAGCTAACATACACTACCCGAGGAAACCACCACGCACCACACCACTCGGTACACCACACACAAAATGGACACGAGTGACCTTGTGTCGCTGTTCTCTATTGAGGACGTTTTGTATCTTTGTAATAACAACGACAATTAGGTGGGCGTGACAGGGACATAGTGACTGCTTAGGATGCGTGACGGCAACGAACGTATACAAAGAGGTTTTGAAGCGTTTAAACATCATAAAAACTACTCTTACTTCAAATGTGTAGAGGCCTTATGAGCTGACTTCAATTCATATCTGATAATTATTACAAATGTCGTGAATGGCGCCTGAATTGCTTAATAGGATTAAATTTAAAAATGAACTATTGTGTATATATGTTTTAATACTGGCTCTTGTGTTGCCAGTTGAAAGTTGTTTTAGCTTATCGATAATTTTAAATCCTTGAAATTCCCAAATCGCGTTTATACTCGTACATGTCCCTGATAAGAAACGCAAAGGTCAGCATTGTAGCTGGTGATATGCGACGCAGATATTCGCATGGCAATTCCTCTACCTACATCTACTAAGACTCTTATATCAATGCAGCCAGAAATTCATAAAATCTGCAGTCGCTAAAACCACTAAATATACATATGAAAATATCCTCTCGAATCAAATCTTGTCGCTTGTATATCACATACGTACCAAAAATAATCTGGTTAAAACGTTAAAGTTAATGATATTATATCAGAACAGCATCAGTGTTACGTACCTCTAATATGTAATATTCCTCAATAGTAACATCACGTTATATTACAAATCTCTGTATCTTGTTAAATAATAAAATTAATGTACCTACACAATATCATACATATGACTTTCAAATAGTATCTAAATAGTGACAAGGTATAAATGAAAATAATAACGTTTATATTTGTGCATACCTTATCCTTAGCGTTTAGAGAATTTGCAAAGAAACAAGTGGGATTTCAATCAAAATAGATACTTCCTCAATCTTAAGATTAAATGATCAAATTGTATGACACGTCGTCGTTCAATAAGAACTGGCGCCATCTATCGCTTGGCAGATACGACCAAAATGCACTACGGATTTCCAAATTTTATTTTGATCAGCGTGATACTAGAATATAAAGAAAACACTTGTTTTTAATCTTGATTATTTCATAATCCGATACGATATTCGACTTAGAAGCAGCCGTTAACAAAGCAAAATAGCTCATTGATAGGGAACACTTGTACTTACTAGAGATGTTTAAGGTTCAAATTCCTTTAGGGTATACGAAGTGTCTGAAGTACAAGTAAAAATACGAGATACACTCTTCTAGAATGGTATGTCAAATAATTACTACATACAAAACAATATTTTTTAAGTTTTTTTTACAGTTAAAGAATTTTTATAAAAAACATTGAAGACATTTTGTTGACTAAGTCAATTCTACTTTACGTTTAGCTGTGCATATGCCGAACGAAACAAAATGTTAAAATTTCCACTTTTTAATTGAGACTAAGTAAAATTAGATCTTCAAACATTTTATCAGCCATTTGTCTTCATGATGGCTTATTATGATGGTCTACACTCGACATGAACATAACTTGGCAAACGAGTGTTTTGTTTAAAAACATTTTTTTATTTTAATCATCTAAACTTGTTTACTAAGTAATGACCAAGATTGAGTGAAATTCACGGTGGCATTTGTTAAAAAATAAGCACTTAAGAGTACGAGAAGTTGCCATCTACCAATATGCCTTTTAAATAGAATTTCTAGGCCGCATTTTTTAGCAATCGTTCTATAAGATGCAACAAAATGCATGTAACTACTATTTAAAGTATTTTAGTAAACATAGTATTTACAAAATACTAAGATACTAAATGACATGTTAAAACCAATATACATCTACATCATGTACCTATTTAATTGCCTTTCAAGATAAAGTTGAAAAAAGTGTGTCAGGTAGGTACAAGATGCAAGTGCTTGTTTTGTGTCTTATTCTTATCTGTATTTCAGACACCCATTTGCATCCCATTTAACATATCGCTGGTATAGTATATATATACTGCTGGCTGGTATAGATTATTAAAAATACAGTTACGGGAAATACGAGAAAATAGATTTTTTTTAAGCGCGAGCTACCAAAGGCTACTAGGAAGGAATGTTGTTTTATTCGTAGGGCATTATGGACGTCATATGCAAGCTAAGTCTACTAAATCATTTACATGTATATTATATAATTATATTATCTGAGACGGTCTAATGTTGCGGATATTCAACATTGTGTGAATTTGGTTTCCTACAACAAATTACTGACGTCACAGAACAAAATCTTACATTTCCTATAGAGTCAGATCTCTCTGATAAGCCGCGCTTTACAACCATACGTTATATTGCAGCGGTCTGTATTAAGCGACAGCTCGTTAATTTAATAAATAATCCAATATTTTCGTGATGTGATGATAAAAGGAAATGAGGATCATTCTTATGACCTCTGTCATTTTTAACTCAGGTAAAAATACCACGCAGGAGATGCGGTTCCGATTATTAATTTTTGGGTTAGCAAAAGCACAGTTAAAAGTATTAATTGCCAGCATAAAAAATATGAAAATAGTTTGAATAATATAGAGAGATCTGGCTCTGTATATTAAATGCTCTGAAGTGTTTGAGATGCGATTGCAATTAAATATGCTTCATTGTTTCAACGCCCACTATGTTCATTAAACATCAACTGAACTAGCATCTCTACACATCACCAAATACGTAGGCATGTAAAACTAGACAGAATAATTATTGAAAATATTATCTATAAACGACTTTGAAGGCAAAATTCATCGCTATAAATCATTGTTATTATTGCCATGCGATACACCAATTTACACTACGATAAACAAAGACGAAACTCGCCCCGAAATTTAATTCAGAATTACCTACGGCGAGTCCCGCTTTGTGAACTTATATTTATTCAGCGATATACAAAGTGATTTACTTATTATTTTACACGTATATAGACATCACCGTGGTTCACTAGGCTAGCAACACCAAGACGACACCGATTGGTCGAGTACCGCGAGTATTGCTCTCTGTTGAAGGCTCACCTCACGACGGCTTCGGCACAACGTACTGTGTTTGTGTGTGTGTCCTTACTCACTAATGCTACACAAAACATTTGGTGTGTCTCGACAGTTTAATATTTACTGGCCACTTGGTGTTGTACAATATCTTAATATGTTATGAAAAAATAAAAAAAAAATATCTTGGTTATAATTATATTGATTGATATACCTAATTTAATGTAATTGGAGCGATTCCACAAATCATCATGTTCTATTTTAAATTAAGTATTACTATATAATTTTTAACCGGCTAAAAGTAAACAATAACATAGCTTAGAGTAGGCGTATATTTCATATACTTAGTAAAATATTGAACTGACAGATACACCGCTAAAATCAAGAAGGATAAAAACAAATGACGACGTAGGAGGTATGTCGGACAGAAAACGGAACTAAAAGGCGTCGAGCGGCGAAGAAGGAAGCTCCAGCGAGGAACGTAACAAAAATTATTGTCATCCAATGCTTAGATTGCCGATCGTTTTACTTTATAAAATATCTACACAGGTAAACATTTTTCACTAACACTTATTCCACTCATCCATAACTATAGAAAATTACATCTACTTGTAAATTTTTGGAGAAGTAACATTAATAATCTCGGTTCGCGTCACAACGACGCCATACACACAGCTTAATACTAGAACCTCAGAGTTATACTACGCGCAAGGTGATCGGTTAAAAATACACATTCTTAGTGAAGAGAGAAGTGGGCGAAGTGCTATTAAGTCTACGATACGTTCGTATAAAAGATTTAGTGTTATTTACAGTATCACAACAGGTGGGGAAGGGGGCACGCCGCGCGAGCTCACCGGCTACGCACACGTAATACAATTTACCGATCCACTTTTTTATAACAGTTGGTTTCTTAAAACCTAGGTACATTTTACGAATAGTTAGTCCCACCGTACTAAGCATTTGATTCCATCATCGCGACCTGGGACTCACGGCGCGCAGTGCTCCGCAATATAATGACACACTTTGTTCGTTTTTGGGATTCAAAGCGGTATAAGAATGTCACAATAATGGATTTTTTTGGATTTTTTTTAATAATACTTAATCTTAGCTTATAAAAATGATGTTCTATTTGCTCACAAGAGATTATCAACAAACAAATCGATAACGCAACGGCTGTCACAAATCAGTAAATTGTGATAAGTATATTTTAATATTAGAAGATCATAGAAACCTACAAATATCGCCGGCCGCCGAGCGCCGACCCACTGCGACACTAGCGACACTAGCGACACGGTCGCGAGTGGATAACTTACGCAACGAACAGTGTTGACTTACCTTGTGCGTTCTACACATGTACTTTTAATTAGCGACATTTTTAATCGAGTACATTATAAGAGCACCTTCAAAATATAAATTAAATTTAAATTATTTAATTTTAAATGAATACTTTGATTGTTCTACATATCACCAAAGATAACAAGTAATATATCACATATAATTTATTATAATATGTAACAGCTTACTACTTTTGGTTTTTACAACATCATCAGGGCTAAAACTGAGAAGACATTGTTAAAAGCGAAACCAGTAGGATATTATATCATAATGAAATATGAGAGATAACGAAAACGATTCGAGTTTTTGTTCATTCAAATATATGAATCACATTTCTACATCTCACTTGTAAAAAATAATCTACAATAAAACTATTCAAGTTTACGCACGGAGTGTTATCGTCATTCTGACATGTTTTGTGCGCATGTGTCACGACCGAGGACAGGACCTCACCGTGTGTAGGCTTCGTCTTCTAATAACATTACATTCATTGATTGCAAAAATATATATTTAAATTCTTCATCGGTCGATTCTTTCACTCGGTCTTTTTCGAAGCTACAATATAACATGTTCATTAGCTAAGTGACGTTTAATGTTTGAAGAAATGATTCTTAGTCTTTTAGTTCACTGTACTTCAATATATTTTTGGTATTTTTTGTAATCGTTTCACAGTATGCATTACAGAAAAAAAAAAAATTTTGACGATGTCGACATTTATTTACCATTTTGGCTTTATTAAAAAAAAAGTCAGAATTACCGAGAGCACAGACATGTCTTCCGCATCATTCAACAAAGTTTATAAAACAGGTTCCCATCGCGTGACGGGCATAACATTCTCCACAATACAGACGATGGTCTCGAGCGATTTCCCGTTTGCTTCACATCCATAAAAGCAAGTTGCAGGCTCACAGTTGGTACCACTTCTTGTCCTTGTACTTGAGCATGAGCTGGTGCGCAGAGGAGGAGAACTCGGAGGCCTGCGTGTGCATGCGCTCGGCGCGGTCCTCCAGCTGCGACAGCTTGTCCCCCCGCTCGACCACGAGCTGGTGCGCGCGCGCCACGTCCCCCGCCGCGGTCCCCGCCCGGGCGTTCAGCGCCGCCAGCTCGGCCGCCCCCGCGCCGCCCACCGCCTTGGCCACGGCGCGGTTGGGCTTGCCGCTGCTCTCGCCGACTGCAACGGACCAATTACGCTTAGCCGGCGCGTCGTCGGGCAGCTCCATTAACTTAAAACTACCACTTCGAAAGTTCATTTGTTTCGCAAGAAAAGCGTAGTGTATTTTCTTTTATTTCATTTTAATAAGTGAAAACCGCCGTTTCTTATATGTTTGGGTTTGGTTTGGTCTATTGTGTTGCAATGAGAGACGTTTTTACACAAAAAACGGCTAATATGTTGCTAACCTCGCGATTTTTACAACTTCACTCTACTATTTTGAGCCGAACAGAGTGCTCAGCCCGAGACATCATTATTTAAATGGATTGGACTGTTCCCTACAACACCAGCAACAAGGGCTGTCTGTCGGGAGATCGCACCTCGGTTTGATGTTGCGTTATGGTTACTGGGCGGACTTGATGGAGGAGTAGTGGCTTATCGCTTGGCGTTAGGCACCGGGCGCAAGAGAGATCTGTGTCGCCGAGACCGGCGACGACGGTGTAGTGTATTGTCTTGTGAGTTTGTGTTTGGGTTGTCTTTCATTTGCCGCGGTTATTGGGTCCGGAGGATCCAATTACACATGGTGTGGTCTTCTAAGGTTGGTGGGCTCGTTCCTGGCCGGTGTGTAGTCACACGCAGGTGCTAACACCGGGTCGGGCGGGCAGCCGTTATTTCTAGGTAACGTTCCGATAGCTCTCTGAAATGTTGCGCCATTGTGGGTAAATCTAGGTCGCGATGTAGGTTCTCGTTACATATGTACCACGGGCTGCCAGTAGCAGTACGCATGAACGTGTTCCGAACTCCTTGTAACTTTTTAAGGTGAAACGGGAAGGTATGTGCGAAGGCTAAACTTGCGTAAGCTAAGATAGGCCTAACATATGTTTTGTAAAGTGTCACTTTGTTACGTAGTGACATTTTACTATGTATTTTTATTGTTTAAGTAGAAGCTTACTTTACGAACGAACTTAGCTTTATGCTGTTCAAACCGCACATATCACGGTGACACGTGAACGGTTTGAACGACATATGACTGTCTAGAATGACCCCTAGGTATTTTGTTAAATTTTCCCAGGAGATTATTCTATCGGACATTTTGATAAGACCCGGATTTCGATAGGGTCTCATCCGTTCGCAGGCTTTTTTACTCCGATTAAAGAGCACCGCTGCACTTTTATAGGGGTTAACTTCTATACGCCACTTCCTGAACCATTAGCTCAGGACAGTGGCCGCGCTACAGAGGTTTTTGCCTATGAATTCTCCGCTACGGTGGGACATATATAGAGCCATGTCGTCAGCGAAAAGGGCTACGTGGATGCACGGCGGTCGGGGTACGTATACAAGCTGTATAGCAAAGGTGAGAGCACCGAACCCTGCGGCACTCCAGCCTCTAGGGGCCTACTGCTAGATAGAGTACCTTCTACGCGAAATCTGAATTTGCGATTTGACAAGTAGTCTCGTAAGATGAGTACTAATATGTCTGGCACGCCCATTTCGTAGAGCTTGTAGACTAGGCCGTTGTGCCAGACCTTATCGAACACCTTGGCCACGTCGAAGAATAGTGCTAGCGTGAATAGGGGGCGACGTCTATTCAGGCCGTCTATTATGGACGGAAATCTAACCCGATATCATATGGGAGAGCTAATCCATCTTTATATACGTCCGGGGCTGTACTAGAGAATTAATCTACTACGGTACACGTCCAGTGTCTAGTTAGTAGACTAGTGGCGGACTTTGCTTCCTCGACTGAGTTTATTAAGTCAGGAATTTGTTCGAGGAACTCGGATTGTAGAGACTGGATTTATTAATCGAGTTTTTGCCAGTCTACAAACTTTGGTTTTGGTTACCAATAGGGATGGATCGGCACAATAAAAAGAGAACAGGTGACTTAATATCCGTAATAAAAAAAGACACGTGGCACTCGGAGACTGCCGCTGTAAAGCTATTGCATAAGCAGGCATGGGTCACCATATTGCGGGGCGAAGAGGGGGATTACGCGTGCGTAGTAACGCCGATACAACCAACGCTACCTAGAGGCGAGTTGCTGAACTAAAGAGACAAACGTGACCAAAAAATCATTAAAAGTTTTGCTATTCCTTGATGGATGGCAAAACTAAAAAGTATCACCGCTGTGCCGGTCGGAGTGGGTGGTGTTAGGTTATTTTCGTTACGGAATTTCTGGATTCGGTCTCCACGCTCAAGGCCTGCAATAGAAGCTATGCAATAGCGTAAAAATATGCCAGTCTGTTTAATTGTGCGCGTGCGGGTAGGTGCAATAACGTTTGTTTAAATACATTTTTAAGAATATAGTAGTTTTATTTTTGATATTTTCCATCGTCGGCACTAGGTAAAACTTTCAAATATTCATATTTTTAAATGAAGAAACACTTGTACTGTTTAATGTATCACTTATAATTTTATAGTCTACCGGTTTCGCTTAGACAGCGTTATCAGGGCTTAACTTAAGCTACTAAACAATATCTTTGATTAATAAACATAAATTCATTTTGTAGTGGGTAGAGATACAAAAAAACTTTAATACTTTATACAATGGACTTGCTAGCTATTGATTATTTACCCGCTAAATTGGGAAATAGTACCATTTGAGAAAATAATAAATAGCATGTCAATTACCTCCACAAATTAATTACTAAATTAAATTTGCTGTTTTATACACATGTAAAACTTCATTATTTATGCTAGAGTCGGTTAATTAAAAGAAAAAATAATAAATGTCTATTTCAAAATTTAAAAAGTAACATTACATTAAATAAAATAAAATAAGACAAAAATAGTTTATTCGGAACAAAATTCGTTATACATACAAACAATTTTAGCGCTCTCAACTGCTAAAGTTAAAAACCGTAGCGCAGTGAGAGTGCCCCCTCTTAAAGTTAGGTAAAATAATGTTCCTTGTAATTTAAATTTATGAGAAAATTATCTATAAATCATACACAAAAAATTAATAATTAAAAGAAAACTGAATGAACTTTTGAATTTAAAGTGGTGCTTTTGATTTATGCTTATGCGTATGTGTGTGTGCATGTGTGTGTGTGTGTGTTTGGGTGTGTGTGTGTGTGTTTGGGTGTGTGTATGTGTGTGTGTGTGTGTTTGTGTGTGTGTGTGTGTGTGTGTGTGTGTGTGTGTGTTTGGGTATATGTGTATGCGCGTGTGTGTATGTGTGTGTTTGGGTGGGTGTGTATGTGTGTGTGAATGTGTTTGTGTGTGTGTGTATATGTGTATGCGTATCAACATAAAGTAAGCAGAAAGCAGTCAATACAATATTAATAATAATACTACTGAAACATTATTAATTGAATTTTGGTCAAAAAATATATTTTTATTAGATAAGTTAAATATACATATCATACTCATCATATACTCACATAAGGGTGAAATCGAACTGCCCATGGCTAGCCAGTTAGACTGTTGATAAATTTTATTATTAAAACTAAAACAATTTTGTTTTAGGCAAATGTCTAAAGATCTTCATTTTTTTGCGGCTCTAAATTCGATTGCACCATAATATCATCAAATGCAGCTGGGCAATACTTTACTGGGACGCTTAGGATTAAATTTTGCAGAATCATTGTATAGTAGTTCAAGTTTTAGCCCTGATGATGCTGTCATAAGCGGAACCGGTAGGCTATTTACAACATAATAAAGTATAAGTGATACGTAAAACAGTACAAGTGTTTCTTCATTTAAAAATATGAATAGTATTTTTAATTTATAATTTTACCCGGCAAGTTGCTTCATAGCATTCTGCGAGTACACAGCACCAGTGGTCTTGTTGGTAAGGACCCGTTTTGCTTTTGTCTCTTACGAGCTCGTAGGAAGAAGTATATAAGCTCACCAGGCAGGACGGCAGATGGTCTATTCCACAGAGAGGACCCGGATCAACACCGGGAGAATAATGATCTTATGACAATGGACTAATGATTATAATAAAAACATTTTTATGTTACGATAACTTGCAATTTGGATTGCGAATACTTAATATATCAATTTTAATTTGAATACATAACCGAAATAGGTATATGACAAACATAATTTACAAATTATAATGCCTTTTTCTAAATGTTTTATACTTTTTTATATAAATAAAAAAAACTAAATCTCCTCATACCAAAATAAAATTTAGACAATAATATAGGAATAAGTTAAATACTTCGATCAACTACTATTCTCTGTTTATAGTATTTTTATAGGTAGACTTACAAAGTTCTTCCCTGTCTAAAGGTCTCGCTCCTCCTCCGAACAGTCCTCGGAAAAACCCCTCTTTCGGCGGCTCGGGCATGTCTCGCGGCAAGAACAACTCTCCGAGCATCTCGTTTAACTGTTGACTGTAAACCAAAATAAAGCAACGATTTCTTTTTTTTTTCTTATTTTTAGTAATGTATCGTACACACGATGCCAAAACCAGGGCACCCACGACTAGCCGAAGACACTAAGTCAGATAATGTGGCAATGGCATGCCTATCGCTAACCGGGCACATTTCCGATCCCGAGCAACATTTTTTTATTAGAAAATTGGAAAAACCACATTTTCTTTTGTTGCCCGACCCAGAAATCGAACCCGGGACCTCATGATGTCAAGTCCAACACCCGGACCGCAGACCACAGAGGCGATAGATAACATTGATGCTAACTTTAAGTTAATTCCAACTTTGATTAAAATAATCTGCAAAAAATCTCCAGTAATAATAATAATAATAATAACACTCATAATCCACAAACACAAAAAATAGACAACTGGAAGAAGAAGACACTACACGGACGACATCCACACGACCTAGAACAATCTCACATAGACACACAAGCCTCAAACAAATGGTTAAAAGTCGGCAGCCTCTTCCCTGAAACGGAAGGATTTATAATAGCAATACAGGACCAAATAATAAATACGAAAAACTATAAGAAATATATAATTAAAGAACCCTCCATCACGAATGATAAATGCCGCAGATGTCACACTCAACCCGAAACTATACAACACATAACTGGGGCATGTTCAACACTCACTCAAACAGACTACACACACAGACANCACACGCCATATTTACTTGGTTTCGGCCCGTAAATATGGTTAAAACCAGCTCAAAGCTGAGAAAAAATAAATCCCCTGATAATAATAATAATAATAATAATAAATCATCTTTATTTCACATAAACCTCCAAGTGGCACTTGTGACGGGTCTATATAATAATAAATCTACCACCGGATCGGAACGCGGCCGCACACTGAGAAGATCCGGCAAGAAACTCAGCGGGCTTGTCTTTTTTTCTTAGTTTACAATATATTTACAATAATATTTATGTAATGATACATTATATATTATAAGAGATTGGCATGAGGAGCAATTAATTCCAAGCAGTCTTATATGCTAAATATTCAGCAATGTTATAATAACCCTTTTGATTTAATTTAAGTTTAACACATTTCTTAAATGTATTAATTGGCAGTACTTTCATATAATTGGGAAGTTTATTGTAGAACTGTAAACATAGGCCCATGAAAGAATGGCTTACTCTGTGGAGACGAGACACATGCACAGCAAGATTATTTTTATTCCTTGTATTGACACAGTGTATATCACAATTTCTTTTAAATGAACTTGAATTTCTGTGAACATACATTAAATTTTCAAAGATATACTGGGATGCTAAAGTTAGAATTTTGATTTCTTTGAATTTTTCTTTTAGGGAAACTCTTGGGCCTAGGTTATAAATAGCCCTTATGGCTCTCTTTTGTAAAATAAATATAGTATTGACTTCGGCAGAACTCCCCCAGAGAAGAACTCCATACGACATGATGCTGTGAAAATAACTAAAATAAACCATCCTAGCAGTTTCAACATCAGTTAATTGTCTAATTTTCTTAACAGCATACACTGCTGAGCTTAATCTAATTGCAAGTTTATCAATGTGTGGGCCCCATTGCAATTTCTTATCAATTGTTATTCCTAAAAACGTAGTAGAATCTATGAGGTCCAACATGTTCCCATTATCATTATCCCATTAGTATCATTGCAACGTCGTCGTTGAAATGCATGAAAGTTTATTTGTTAAGTTTATAGGGCTTTTTCAAAATCAAGACTACCCTTAAAACCTCTTCAAAATATGTTCGTTATTTGGCAGACTAATCGCGTAACCAAAATATAAAAAAAAAACAAAAGGCCAGGATGTTAGGCCTCGAGCAAAAGTAAGTTTACCGGCTACCTTACCCTCCGAACCGGAACACGTCATGACGTTATGGCGGCAGGAATAGGTAAGGCGGTGGTATCAATCCGGGCGAGTCGCTGCGAAACTCTACCACCTAGTCAGATGTCACGGTGTTAGTGACGGTGAGCCTAAGCTCACCTTTTACGAGCTGCCTAGCAAGGAAGGCAGATGGTCTATTCTACATAGGAGCCCGGACCAACACGGGGGAAAAAAAATATAAGCAAGACTCAGCACCGCCGAATACCTCGAAACATTCAACTAATGAACCACTAATTCTTCACCAAGTATCCGAAATGAGGACAGCAAAACTGGAGATTCAATATATTGTTGTGACTGAATGTTGATTAACAAAATTAAAGAAACGTTTATTTTATTTATGCGTATTTAATTTTTTGTTTGTAAAAGCTAGTACAAGCCCTTGTCCTAAGCCAATTTAGACAGACAGACGGCGAGGGTCTCACGACCGGCGGCCGCCCCCCTGGACAAGTTTCTATTATGTTGTAACGAAACTTACCAAAATTCAGTATCGATTGTGAACTTTTGAATTTCCGTCGGCGACGCGAGATATAAGCCGTGACCTCGGTTACTGAAGCAAAATGTCTTCGCTATCCTGAAAAATATACAGATTTATTTTCATTTTTATAACCCTAAAGTAGTTACTTTGATAGGTTAGTAGATAAACATTAGTTTTTATATTATTTTTGTGAAAAATATTTATGTATTTCTAATACTAATAACAATAATTAACTTTTTAGGTGGTACCTAAGTATCTCGCTGACTTGGCGTCTAAGCGCAGCATGCACTGCTGACCAATCCCACGAGATTTTTTCCGAACCAATCACTTAAGTGTATGGCAACGACGGTTTTCGTCAGTTTGTTCTATGTGATGACCAAAAAGGTAAAACGACAAAATTTTAGCAAATTCTAAGCTGTCCGTATCAATTAAATTTTTGTCTATCTCCTACAGTCTGTTCCAATCACTAAATTCATAAAAACTCACAACAAAAATAAACTGTGACTTAAATCATTTCAAATTCGTATTTTTTTTATTATTCAAGGTATCTTCACGCCCATATCCACGAAGAGGTAGGCAGAGGTGCAACCACTAAGTCCCACAATGTGATAGGTGGCAAGCCTATCGCCAACCGGGTACATATCCAATCCCGAGCAAAATTTTTTTTAATTAGAAAATTGGAAAACTCAATTTACTTTTTGTTGCCCGACCCGAGAATCGAACCCGGGACTTCATGCAGGAAATCGCAAAGCTTAGGTTTAATTAAGTGCCAAAATCTTACCTTGTTCAAGCTTCATTTAACTCCTTTGGAAAATCTTTTCAGTAACAGTAATAAGTAAAAATATAACTAGAAGCATACGAGTGCACGAAGATGAATACTAAAAGGATTTGACAAGTCATGCAAAAGTACGAAAGAGTAAAAAAGAACAGACCATAATAAAAATAGAATAAGAAAATATCATTCACAGTACAAAAGGCGTGTTGTCGAAAGGATTTGTTGTGTGTGTATGTGTGTGGCAACCGGTAGGTCACTGGAGGAGTGTGGAGGTTGAACTGCAAGCAGGGGAAGGACTAGAGCGAATGAAACATCGTTATTCATTAATATCTAGATACCTTTTCAATTTGTACAACCCAGAGTATCTAGGAACATATTTTGCAACATGTTATTTAAATTAATTCTGATTGTGTAAAGCAATTTGAAGCCAATCGACACAGTAAGCGATTTGCCTTTTGTCAATGAAAACAATTCGCCCAGGTCCGAGGGTACGATGCAGGCTGAAGCTGTCGGAACATGAAACACTATGACTAACATAGGACGCGTATACATCACGGGTGTGATCGCAGGTACATGGTTAATGTTTCGCTGTGGACGGAGACTTACTGGTCCGTGTCCTCGTTAACTATCAGTTGCTGGCCCCATATGGAGAGCATAGGGTCTACGATACCCCTCTGTTTTGTCTGTGTCTGGAAGCTACCAGGAACACAGGAACGATCAGTACAGGATCGCAGACCGCCCGCCCTGCCAGCGCGCGCGGCACGGTCAGGGCGATAGCGGCCGGCGACAAATTACAGATGCATGTTTTATAAGAATCGAATATATGGTACAGTTAAATGGATTTCGTTAGCGCTATTGCGGGAGCACACTGTGCTAGTCTCATTCGATGATTCGAGCATTTACAAGGCTATCAAACTAATCAGCACCAAGTAGCAGACATTGTGAGTTCCTTCTGTTAGTACAGGAGTGTTAGTTGTGTTCTGAATGCCCAATCAGTCAATTTAAAACAGAAAAATAGTAAATAAAAGGTGCCAAATACCGAAAGCACAAGAGGTGCTCGATAGGTTTGCGAAATTTTGTCAAACTTGTGTTTACACAGCGGGGCGTGGCCGCTAGCGGCTCGGTGCTGGTCGTGGTCGGAGAGAGTGACACCGCGGCTTGTTTGGTACAGAACTTCACTACTGGGATACTGATTAGAAACCTTGCCCTTTTACTTTTATTTATAACAATATCATAAATAATAGCGCCCGAGTCAAAAAAATATTAAACCTTAAATATGCCCGAGGATTTTAAACGGAAAAAATAAACTTGAAACTTCTTTAAATTTGAAAACCTTCCATGAGGTTTCGTTTTGCACCAAACAAGTATTTATAACTAACATCGATCGTAAACCAAAGACAGGTCATCAGTTGGCGCCTAAATGATAAAATATTGTGTCAAGTGGTTTGGATCGTGCCTAGCAATGGATATGACAACCGGAAAATGACAAATTGTAAATTTGATAGCAAAATTACAGCATTCTCATGCTGACACTGCAAAGCTATGAAGATTTAAACAAGCCGTTTATCATTTAGTGCCTTCTTTGGGTGCATGGACTCCTAATCGTGATGATTACTCCATGTCGAGGTCCAAAGCGACGATACCGATTTCATTTTTATTGAAAAATATTGATGTTTAATGGAGACACTTTTTGAAACATTCACATAGAATATTACGAAAGTGATTGATGGTTATAAAAGTACTGATTATTCGTAAAAGGTGAATTTGAATAAAGTGTTTTTCATAAAAGTCCTCCATGTCACAAAACGGAATAAGAATAAAGTAAGTAAAATGAATATCAAGTGATGATTGATATTTACCTGAGTTCGGAGAGTGGGAGGAAGTCGACGTGCACCAGAGGCCGCAGCGACGGAAGGCTGTAGGCTGCTATGTGGCCCGTCGATAAGTATGTTACAAGGCATACGCTATCTGAAATTATAATGGAATCAACAGTTTTTATGAACTAGACGGAGAACTGAAAGGCTAATCTGTCAGTAGATACACCTGTCAAAAGTTACAGCTCCCTGCTGCAGTCCCGTCGTAACCAAAGCCTATGCAACGAGGTCGAAATATCGACAAATAAAATAAAAATGTATCGTAAGTATATCGTGAGTGAGTATAAGAAAATAATTAAAAATGTTAATAGCACGCGACGATTTAAGTTTAAAATCATATGTGATGGAATTTCTGTTTCTTCTATCTACATGAGTCGTGCTAAACTTAGAAAGTGTTCACTCTCAAGTTTTGCCCTAACAGCGTTGTTTATACAAACCGCTCTGCTTTCCTACACTTTTATTTTTTGGTATTACTAAAAATCGAGTCCAAAGATACTTATTATTGTACCTAATAACAAATATTCTAGTAACTAGATGAGTGAAACAGTGCACAAACACCAGTTTCTCTCAACCCAAGTGTCGACTATATTTTTTTACATGGCCAAGGCTTTCGATCTCGTTAATCATTTTATTTTATTAATGTAGTAGGACCTGCACTTACCTGGCTGACTAGTTATCTCAATGTACAATTAACAGGTTTAAACGAAAAAAAATTTAAACCATCTTTGATTTCAACACATTAGCATCCATGGTGTACCCTTAGGAACTATACTAGTACCTCCTCTATTTATAGATGATTTGCTAAATAATATACACCACGAACGTGTATTGTTCGTAGATGATATTTCTGTTGTAGTCCCAAACAGCAAACACAGCAATATCCAACAAAATACCCTCGATGGAACAGGTCATTCAGGGCTTGATTGGATGGAACACAACAATTTAGCTCCAAATATTTCAAAAACAAAATTAATACAGTTTTCTTACACACAATTGATTAATTTCACTTTCTTTCTTTAAAATTTATAGATAATTTCACTTGTACTTTTATCAATATATTTTTTATTATTATACTTTAGCCAACCAGTTTCGGTATTTTAGCATCATCAGGACTATAACAACTAGTAATAATGACAGTAATAAATGATATTGACTTTACTGTATCGTGATGGTGTGTCGGTGTCAAAGAACATGTTAAATACTTATAAGAATGTAAATGAAAAATGTAGTAAAATGAATTTTATAAATTATACTCCAATTTAATTACTTCGCTATATCATTTAAAATTACGATTAACTGTTTACGTATTGAATCACCTTTCACTAAAGAATGGTTAAAATTAATTTACTATTGGCAAAGTGAACGCTTAACATACATACAACAAAATAACAAAAACGTAATGATGAATTAATAACCTCCTCCTTTTTAGAGTCGTTTAATTAAAAATGTTTGCCAGATACTAGTGACCTACCTCATATCACGTAGTAAACGGTAGTAACTAGTTAATAGACGGCTTCTAATTTTTCAATAGTCGAGGATAAGGCTGAGAAATTTATTGTGAGTCTGAACTGACTGCCACAAAAGAAGGTTGTCACACACATAAGGATCTCTTGGCTACTCGCGTCAACTCGTGGTGAACTACTATGTAAACAGCATATCTGCGATGCTGACCAAGTTGACAGTCCGACCTTTTCACAAAGTGTACATGTTCCCCACCAGCGGCCTCCAAATACCTTTTAAACTGACGACTTCAGCCTTGACAACGAAGTCCGTGTCGACGATCTGTTGGCGGTAGACGGTGTTGTGCGAGGGCAGCGCGAGCACGCGCGCCTGGCGCTCGGAGGCCACCAGCACGAACTGGCGGTCGGCCGCCGCCTCGGCCGCGGGACTAGCCGAGCCTTGCTTCGTCGGCGTGCGCTCCCGCCTCTCTCGCACCTGAAACTATTCTCGTATAATTCTTCAATCATCAAATTTCAAAAAGTATACCGAGGAATATTTAAAAGCTGAAAATAGGCATTACGGTCTGGTAAGTATTCATATAAAATGTATGCCTATGACCTTGATTTGATTGCTCTGTCATCGTCGTAGACATCATATAGGGACCGATGCAACTGCTGCCATTATCCAGTAGAAAAAAATATAATTGTAGCACAGCGACACAGACGTGGTTGAATATCCCACCAATCACCAAAAATATTTCCCCTAAAATTAACGTCAACAAACTCTAAAACACCCAAATTACTTGAAAACAATTTTAATTAACTAGTTTCCTCTCGCGGCGTCACCCGCTTTCATGATTATATTTTTTATATAAGTTGTAGCCTATGTGTTATTCCGAAGTAAAAACTACATTTCCCTAAATTTTCATTTAAATCCGTTCAGTCGTTTTTGCATGGAAGAGTAACAAACATCCATGGATGTACAAGATCAACAAAGCATGGGAGAGAGAAGTCTTTATCAGGTACAAATTGCCTTAGAGGAACAGAGAGAGAGAGAGAGTCAGGTGCCTATGTGTACATTTACGCGAGTAAGAGTTCATAGTATTCCTGTCATGGTGCGTCGCTGTGAATTTTGTGAATTAATTTCATAATCTTACTATTTAAATAGAAGAAAATGTAAAGGCAATTACGATATTGTGTTCAGTAAGCGCTTGTGATGTTACAAAACGTTACAATCCTAATAAATACACATTTCATAGGTAAATACAACTTTGACATAAGAATATTAAGAACTGCGTTTTGTTAGTTTTTTTGCTATTAACCTGCTCAGAAAAGGATTTTTACAATTTATTTATTTGCATTGTTTTATATATAAGAGTATTTTGTACCCTTAAACGGAATAAGCAAAAATATTGTGTAAAATAATAAATTGTTTGTTTACGCTAGGGCTTGACAACGCGGTGACGTCCTAAATATCGATGAATGTCAACAAAATAGTATAAATACTCTTTAGGAAGAGATTTCAACATTGGTTGTTTAACCAGCTTGCGTTTCGTAAAATACATTTGTACTTAAGACTGAGATGCGCTTATACGTAATCTTTTTATGAATACTTGATATTATTAAGTTTAATCATTAATGCATTCACTGCCACCAACGCATATAGGTACTTACGTGTTTTCGTTACTTGCGTCCTGTGCTTTGGACGCGTCTGTGAGTTCATTTATTTAGCGAGCTGTGTCCAGTGCCTATGTGCGTTACATACGAGTTCTATGAATTTTGCAATATTCTTTTTATGCCTAATAAATTATTCCCTAGATCACTCACATTTGGTCATTTTTAATCGAATTAAAAAAGAAGAGGATTTTAAATCGAAGGTATTTTTTATGTGTGCTACCTCGTAACTTTTTACTGCGTGATCCTATTAATTTATTTTTATTTGAAAACCATAATGCTGACGAGAAGATTACCCGCAGTAACTAAAATAGGTGAAATATGATTATAAAAACATTCGTTCCGGTGGGAAAGCTTGGGAAGCTATACTTGCACATTACGCTGAACATTCTAGTCACAGGACAGCGATGCACCTATAGGATGTATAATGTTAATAATCTGCGGTTGTCCATAACCACAAGGATAGTTGTATGCTTGATTGCTGTCTCAAGTCATATAAAAAGTTGTACTTTCCTATCTGTTTGGCGGGGATAATTATGCCACTTATATCATTTTAACAGCTACCTTACGCTCTAACCGGAACATGATAATAAATAACATTGCTGTTTCGGCTGACAAAGACAAAGATGGTGACTCTAAAAGACAGGCTTTGCGTACAAATCTACCATCTATTAGTCACTATGGTAGTGATACATAAAGTCAACATTTCACGAATACAATGTCTTAAAAGTCATACAACATAAAATTTGGTATTGTTTATATCATAACAGATGAGGGTAAATAAAATATGCTAATTTACTTATAGTTCGTTAATTTATCGATATCGATAACGTACGTGACCTTTTTAACAACCCTTTTTTTAACTCATACATAAACAATTTACTCACACTCACGCATATCTTTTTTGGTTTCGCTTTTTAACTGACATTGTTTATCTAGTACATTCTAAATCTATGTGGACAATAGACAACCTACATATGTTGTTGAAATGCCATTTCGATTTCACGCTTTTTAACTTTTAACATCTAAGGTACCTAACTAGGAAAATAAATAGATTTAAGTGCCGACTGGCTAGATTTAGTTATTCCAGGGACTACGCTTTTACAATTTTGTTTTTAATATATATTATATATGTTTTATTTAGCGTTCTACAAAACCTTAAATGCCCCCTGCCCCTAATAATCCTAACCTACTTATTTTCTCCCTAAATTTGAAGGACAGCCCCTATGTGGAACCCTGACGCTTACTAAACACATAAAATACTTTTTTACGAATATGGAAACGAAGTAACACAATAGAAATACCTGTTTTTTGTAGACGTTAAAATTTTTTTAGGTTTTTATTTTAACAAATAAAAATAAAAATATCGATAGATAATCAAACTTGTTCCTGGTGAGTTACGATAAGCTCTTAAAACAATATTATTTCAATAATACTTATTTTCATCAGAAAAAGGCAATCTTAAGACGTATGGCATAAATATATATTTATAAGTCGACATTTAGCAACATGGAAATAATAAAGCTATAAGCGTTCATGGTATAAAATACCTTGAAAATACCTTGAAAAGGTATATTTTAACGAAATATACACAAAAACTTGAGGTTAACCATTTAAACAATGTTGTAAACTGGAATCAATGGAAACGTTTTCAAAATATTGTTGAGGATAGTTAATTTAAAACTAATAAACTATTTTATTATTGTTATTGAGTAAATAAACATATTGCAGTCGATAGTTCCTTAATAGTAAATAGTCCAACTACATCATTTACTATTGATAACATTCCACTATTTATTTAAAAATTTGAAATTACCTCTTTACTGTCGTCTTTCCAACTCTCATAGGAATAGGGAATTAAAGCACCATTACAGTCTAGGAACGCCATCGTCAGGATTGATCCTCGTAACCGGAACACTGAACCTCCTGGAAGTTTTAATACAAGATTGTGATAAAGCTGGTAGTTATTAAGGCTGCATTAACACAATTACCTACCGAATTATTACATTTAAACCAAAATATAAAAATATAATGAATTGACTTTAAATAAAGCCTGATTCCTATGTCTATATATGTCTTAAGTTTAAATTATTTTGTATTATAAACATATCATATGTCTTGGAAAATATTTCCCAACTGAGCTAGATATTTTCTGCACGACGGAAGACTGTTACAAACGTTCGGGCCACTAAATAATCACGATTCTGGAATTTATACTTTGTTATTCACAACTGAATACCTTTCCCCTATTTTTTTATAATTATCTCCGAAAGTCTCATCTCCTTGTCATCACTTTGTTAATACTTATAGATTTTTTCCATGTTTGCACCTTTGTTTTTACAATTACTATAAACATTTACCGCTTGTCGAAACGACGACGGGCTGTGTATGCCTAAGGTCGGCTTCTGGCAAGCTGATCATCATTGTGAAGACCGATCCTTGAGTCGTGCCTATCCATAGTGTGGGCACCAAAGTCGTTGGATCTGTGAAATTGACATAAAATACGTCTTGTGTTTAAACTTCAAAATAAGAATAATAAAAAAAAAGATGTCATGTTCCGATCTGGAGTGTAGGGTAGCCGGTAGAAAGAGACTTGCACAATAGGCCTTTCATCCCGGACTCGGAACAGGAACCCACCTGTAACATCTGTGGGTGTCAATTGGCCACGGTTGTCTCTTACCATCCAGAGAGCCATGTGCTTGTTCACTGAGTAATTATATAAAAAAATACTTCAAAAAATTTCCCCAAAAGTCAGCAATTTATTTCCTGAAATTTATAAAATGAACACTAAGATCCAGAAATAATATGGACTCACTTCTATTTTCACAAATACTGGTCGTATCAGGTTTTCTTATCAGTCATATAAGTCGTTTAATTGGTGGAAAATATTTTTTGTTACATAGATGCATTATCTGTATTTTAAACAAAGACTAAAGTAAGAGTAAAGTTAAGCTGATGTTATAGTCCGTGTAACAGTGTAATAAAGACCTCAACAGCAGGTTGAACCTTTTGAGTACTGTTTATAAATAAGACCGTATCCAACTTTCAATTTTCCTAGTAAGGGTCAACCACAAATTATGTCATATGAATATAAATTATGTCAATATCTAAAGCGACAAAATAAATTTGCTACAAGTATACCATTTTATTACATTTTATAAGCGTAGAGTAATATTCTATAAATATCAATTTTTTTTTATTTGTAAAATTCGAAGCATTAAGATAAACATTTCCGTTCCTTCTTTTTACATATACATATATACATAACCAAATCTATTAAGAGGTAGGCAGAGAGTATTGACTGCAAAATCTCACGATCCTAGCATACTTGCCTGGTTTTCTCTACATTCATTACCCTTTTCACACAAAAACGCCCGTTTTTGAAACCACCTTGACACAAAATCTCGCTTTAAAATAGCTTACTCAGCGCTCTATTCCCAGCACACACTCTCCTCTCTACATCCACGGTGTACATTCCATGTCTGCTAAAAGCACAATCAAGATATATAAATCTAATTTCATTTACATGTTCCAGCACTACGTCATTTTTTTGGCGTAGGGACGTGACGATCCCATCCCCACTGGTGAGACGGTCCAAAAACTTGGGGTTTTTGAATTGTTCTACTAGTGCAATCAGTCACCTTTCCGAGTGGTAGTGCCATGCTGTTTGCCTGTATGGCTGCAGCTTAATGGGCCGTCACGTCCGGGGACGTACCACTCTCTCACTTAAGACCGGCGTGAAGTAGCGGCGTTGCTGCTGCGTTTCGCCTGATTGGTGAGAAACCCGGATGCCCACTGGGGGAGTGTCCCCAGGGGGGTACCACCTGCATTAGTGGTGGAGACCAATTCCCCCCTGGTGTTTCTTATTTAGAGTCCACGGATTCTAACCAGGAAACGCTAGGTAACCCCACGTACTATGGGGGGGGGGTCAATTTGCGCGTAAAACTAAATATATTCGAGGCAAGCAGGGCACAAAACTTTCAGCGACCCCTTCCACGCTCGTTGTGGATTTCTGTATTATTAGGGGAATACACTCCAACTTGAACGCCGTCCACTTTCACCTGGAGACGGCAAAGCCTGGCTTTGCCGTCTCTTTGTGACTGAGACGCAAATATCTTCTCCGGCGGACTGGCGTGTGCGCTTACCACCCGCGTGTCTACGAGTGCCTGCACAGGTCACATAGCGGCAATGCCGAGACAAACCGGCTTGTTGAGCATATACAAATGGCTTCCGATTTTGTATCTGAGCAGATCCCATCCGCAAAGATCGTGATTCTTGGTGATTTTAACGCCCACCATGCTGATTGGCTTGGTTCACGTTCCACCGATCATGCGGGAAGATCTGTTCACGACTTTGCCTTGTCCTATGATCTAATGCAACTGGTAACTTCGCCCACGCGAATTCCAGATGTGGGGGATCATACGCCTTCACTGTTAGACCTTCTGCTGACCTCTCACCCAGAGAACTATAAAATCTCTGTCGATGCCCCTCTTGGATCTTCTGACCACTACTTAGTCCGGAGTGCAGTATCCATTCCACCATGTGTGCGGCTACCACTATCGGGCTGACGTCGAGTGTGGCATTATAGGTCAGCAGATTGGGACGGGATGCGATCTTTTTTTGCGTCTTACCCATTGAGGCAGATTTGCTTCTCGCTGGATGATCCAGACATCGTTGCTGATGCTGTCAATGATGTGGTGCTGCAGGGTATGGAACTTTATATTCCGTTCTCTTCAGTGCCTGTTGGTGGCAAATCCCAGCCTTGGTTTAGTCGTCCCTGTAAGATGGAACTTAGTCATAAGCGGAAATGCTACCAAGCCTGGGCCACGGCAGAGAAGTCTTGCGACGAAAAGGAGTATAATTCTGCCTCTAGGTCTTTTAAAAGAGCTATTGCTAGGGCAAAGTCCGAGCACATTGGCAGAATTGGCAAGAAATTGGCCCGCTTACCTTCGGGAACAAGAGCGTTTTGATCTCTCGCCAAGGCTGTCCAAGAAAATTTCGCGAAGCCATCTTTACCATCTTTACACCGGAGTGATGCCTCGCTGGCCCATGATGCGAAAGAAAAAAGCGAACTTCTAGGCTCCCTCTTTGCTTCCAACTCGACATAAGATGACCATGGAAACACGCCGCCGATCATCCCGCGGTGTGAAGTGTCTATGCCAGAAATAAAGTTTCTGCAGAGTTCAGTGCGTAGAACACTAACTTCATTGCACGTCAACAAGTCGAGTGGGCCCGATGGTATCCCTCCGATTGTTCTCAAAGTGTGTGCTCCTGAGCTGGCACCGGTTTTAACGCCACTTTTCCGGCTCTCTTATTCATCAGACGTTGTACCGAAACTATGGAAGACCGCTTTAGCACACCCGATCCCTAAAAAAGGTAACCGCTCGGATCCGTCCAATTACTGACCTATAGCTATTACTTCCTTGTTTTCCAAAGTTACGGAATCCACAACAAACTGCCAGCTCTTAAGGTATCTAGAGGAGCACCAACTGTTAAATGATCGTCAATACGGTTGTCGTCGTGGTCGTTCAGCTGGTGATCTTTTGGTTTACTTAACACACCGATGGGCGCAAGCAGTCGAAAGCAAAGGAAAAGCATTGGCTGTCAGTTTGGACATAGCGAAAGCCTTCGATCGGGTGTGGCACAAGGCGCTTCTATCGAAGCTTCCTTCTTACGGTCTTCCTGAGAAATTATGTACATGGATCACTAATTTTTTGACGGGGCGTAGCAACAAGGTCGTTGTCGACGGAGTGTGCTCGGAGTCCAACCTGTCAATGCTGGTGTTCGCCAAGGCTGTGTAATTTCTCCTACTTTGTTTCTTCTGCATATCAATGACATGTTGCAAATTAGTGACACTCATTGCTATGCAGACGACACTACTGGGGGAGCCTTATACTTTGGCCGACATAATATATCGCGGGAACATGTCATCTAGAGCCGGAACCAACTTGTGTCTAAAATTGACAACCTTTTGTCTGAAATTTGTTTTGGGGCCAGCAGAATCTGGTGCAATTTAACCCTAACAAGACACAAGTTTGCGCATTTTCCGCTGAAAAGACTCCCTTTGTCGCATCTTCTCGATTTGAGAGCGTTTCCCTTTCTGCCACAACCTGCATTGGTATACTCGGCGTTGACATTTCGAGTAATGTTCCATTTCGTGGTCATCTGGAAGAGAGAAGGCTAAAATAGCCTTTAAAAAACTTGGTGATCTCAGTAAAGCGAGACAGTATTTCAAGCCGACCCATCGCTTACAACTATATAAGGCGCAAATTCGGCTTCATATGGAGTACTGTTCTCAACTCTGGACAGGGTCTCCACAGTACGAGCTCCTTTCGTTTGACCGCATTCAACGTAGGGCAATTCGAATTGTCCCAAATTCCCTTACCACCCTATCACACGATTTTTCAAGATCCACAAAAAAAAAGAAAACCTTCTGGCCCGCAGCCAGATGCTTCTCTACGATGTTAAGGAGCGAAAGCACCTGATCCGTACAATCTCTTCGAGACTTGAAATCGCCTTGAGCCTCCCACAACATTCCACCAGACATCACTTGCATCCTCGTTTCAACTATTCTTCCATATACTTTTGATGCTAAACTAGTCTTACATAATATCGGAAAACTAGAATTGAACTTTACAAACGTAATTTTTGACAGCATCTTTGTTTTGGTGGCTATTCGCAGTTTGCGTATCGTCCTAATTCTTAAGTTAGTCGTAATCACGTCGTAGTTTAAATACTTCTTCTCGTGTCGTACTATTTTATTTTGCTCCTCACGAACATCTGTGACGTAATGTAAGGTTGACCCATTAAATAATGTGAAATGGTACTTACCAGACTTCTTAGTGTAGCTGTCTGCGAAGGCGAGGCACTGTATGCCCTCCTGCGAGATGTTCTCCAGGCTGGACATGCTGCTGGACCGTGACCGAGAGAACGAGTTGTCCAGCTTATCTACGCGGCCGTTTGTACAACACACACAGATTATTCCTCCGCGTACCGAAGTGTACCACTTATACACCACCACACACACTTTAGAATAATAACCCCCATGCACACGTATCACAACATTTAGCATTGGACATTTTAAATAATACGGTCAGTCAGTTAACTAATGCAATAAAAATCTTATTCAGTAAATATTAAATTGAACCCTAAAAATAAGGTCGGTTTCGGAAATAAGCGGGTGCTAGGAACACAACGATTATCTTTTGAGATAAGTACATAGGTAATGTTGAAAGACAGTGTTTATTGAAATAATAGCTAGCAAGTTGAAAAATATTCGCCTTAAAATGTTATTTAAAATTTTATTAGTAACTTTCATTACACTACAATTTACACAATGCAAATAGACTTGTGTTAAGTACTGTAAATAATACTCGAATTACTTCGTTAAAACGAAAGACGTTATTTTGTCTCAACAAACTGACAATTACGTAAAATTTACATTTTCGTTAAGTTTTGTTAAATTTTCTGATATTCCGCTAAACTCACAAATTTTTTTCCTAAGGACATTCTCCTAACAATAGACGTGAAACTGTATCTTATTTATGCTTATCGCAATATCTCATCAAATAACAACGAAAGTCAAAAAGTAGAAAAAAAGTTAACTTTCCAAGAAAATAAAATATTTTTAGTCATCTGTTAGGTTAAGAAATTTTATGAACTAAATATTTGTGGTTAGCAGATTGTCATTTCTTACGAACTTTGTAAATTTCTCTCTCGTTGCAATTATTGTTACAGTATTATTTTTTGTAAATTAATAAAGCTTGGTCATTGATGAACTCATCACCAACTATCTCGTATTTTGGCATACGCGTTTTTTCTACATTAAATTTATTCTGTAGGTAATAATTCGATTATTTCAAACACTCAAGCTATGATGTATTTATTAAACATTAGGGATTGTTGTGCACGGAGGCCTCGTCTCCAAAGATGACATTAAATAAAAAAAACTGCTGACATCTTATGCGACATTTAACAAATGTTCGCGTCCATCAAAACAAAGCCGATATCACTTTTGGAGACATATATTCTACACAGTTGCATTCCAGAGGTGTATACGAAAGTAGGTACAAGTGCGTTGTGGAATTAGCTGAAATCACTTATTAGGTGTCGTAATGTGTGTCCAATACAAAAATGTAACATCCATGCTATGGAAGAATTCTGTTGCATGCCCGTCCAATCTCAGCTCATTTCCACAACTGTTTTTGATGATTTAACATAAATTGTTATTCTAAACATATGATTTTTTAACATTTAATATAATATAGTATTAGAGTTAAGTCATATTTTAAATATCTCCTTATATTTAATGACAAATAAACAGCTAAGTATACATTTATATGGAAGTAGCGAATGAAGCAAGACGATGTTAGTGCTAATGGATTTTGTCTAGTTAAAACTAGTCGGGCAAAAGTATGTAATGACCCCAAACCAAAAGGCCTTCTAAGATGGTAATCTAGTATTTAAAAAGTACTAACCTATTATGCTATATTATAATGTAACTATTTACAAAGAGTCGAAGCGTTATGGACGGACAGACAATTAGGTAGTGTAGCTCAATAAAATGTACTTATCTAAAGTTAAAGTAACAGCAAAGAGCAGTGCAAATATAAAAGTGCTCATGCGTCTAGTGCATATCATAATAAGTAAATACTGTAAGCATACATAGACAAAAGGACAGCCGTAAATAGAGGCAGCCAAAAACGAGCCATTTAATCTTTTTGCTTTGTCGTCAGGCTAGAAAAAAAGAAAATGACAAATACTCAACAGCAGGTAATTATAAAGAATAGCAGCGGCGGGTGTTGATCGTAAAAAAAGATCATTCACTCTTTACAAAAATGTGTTGCGAATAAACGCAAATAAAATATGACCGCTCATGATGTATCAACGATCGGGAAAACAATTGGAAACAGAGCTCAATATTTTTTCAAATACATCGGGTTTATTACAATAGATAAAGCTTCACGGTACAATGCATAAATATTACATAAGATAATCCGTTCGTTGCGCTGAGCAAGTGATAGAAAGAGATAGTTTTTAGTAGTAAGTCACCTTTTCTTAAATCTAAGAGTCATGCCGCAATCGTAAGTGCAGTTGAGGTGCAGTGTAGGAAACGTTACGATAGACACAGCCACAATTTCGATTATAAATTAACAACCATCTACTGTGAGGGACGAAACTGGGGCCCATCAACAAGCTACATTACTATAATGAAAAAATTAATAGAAAAAATAATAGATGCAACGGTCGATTGGATACCATTCGGTTGGACAATTTGCAAGTACTCCATAGATGCGAGATTCTGCGGAATAGTTGGTTCTGTATTGACAAATAAACCACAATATAATACAAGCATGATCTTTCAAACATTTGCTTTGACAGTCGATTCCACCTTCCCATATCTTTTCGGAATAATTCTTTTATAGATAGAACAACCTGAGCGTCAAAATTTAAATCAGATTTTCGTATGATCATCGAGAAGCTCTGTTTATTTCTCTACTTCAACATATTATTACCTAATAGCTACTAGTCGTAAGCATTTGATACTAGAAGGCGAAATTTGTAATACTGCTAACTGAGTTTCATGGCACGGACATTCAAGAGTTGAAGATTCAAGTCGGCAATGGTCACAACATAGGATGACAGACACTACTCAAAATGAACAGCTAGAGAATGATAAAGTGTACATTTGGTAGACTGCAATGATTACCTATTAAATGATTCCGATCTGAAATTGGAAATTTATCACATGAATATTGAAGTTGAAAATATAAGACACGCAGACAATGATAAGCCGATTAAGTTACGAATATATACTGTGTTAACGATAACTAGTTAGTGGTCAATGCCAATTTGGTACATGATGATCCTAAAAGATTTTGGTACACACGAAGTTTATGGAAACGAACGAGATTGGAGAAGAACAATAATCGAAACTAATAAATAGGTTTTCGTCTTCAATCTCAAACGTCAATGACATACAAGAATCGGAATAGTTATGGAAATTTTAGAAGAACAGAAAAGATGTCGGAAATAAACTAAACAAACTAAATATTTAACGTGATGGGCGAGTTCCTTGGCACGACAAACTTAGCGAACGCCTCTAAAGATTCAATTATTCAATCGTTAGCTATGCACACACAAAATGCGCTTCAAAGCCGACAGCGGAACTCGCTCGAACAAAAAGATATAAAAAAAACAACAAACAATAAGAAGAAATTGCGACTGTTTCAGAACGGAAAATCGAGACCGAGGGATATAAAGGTGACTGTACTACCAAAACTGCAATACTGTCGCGTCGTGAGCAGAGAGTGTTGCGGGGCGGGGGGCGCAGCGTACGCGTCGGACGCCGTGGACAGGCACTTGTGCAGTTTGCGGGTACCTTGCGAGCGCGAGCGCCGCACCCTGGCCGGCC
>NJDC01000609.1:406798-427177 GCA_002245475.1 Calephelis virginiensis | reverse complement strand
CACCGCCCCCGCCGCCCCCGCCCGGCCCGTTCATCTACAACAACACACACCCCCTCTCACCACACACCGCACGGGACACTTCCACCTTCCCACTTTACCGAACACACTCTGAATCTCAATAGAACCACTAGTTTATAAATGCTCAACTCGCGCGAGCATCGTACGTTCTTGCTACCTCTATCCGATTAAATACACACTTTATATTCATAACGTGATTTCGATACACCATTACATAAAATAAATAAAGCAAAGAAATAATATGAACACAGTACAATGTACACCGCCACCAGACAAGTATTATAAGTAATACAGCGCCTAAGTTTGATACACCGACGATGGGACGCAGGATTAGGACAGACGAATCTCCGCGATAGATTATCAAGATTAGTTAGCGTGATAGTAGTTGACGGTCACGGTTCCCTCTGTTAGTGTTTCGTGTGCCGTAATCTTTCCATACCTATTTGGCGTGGCACGTCAATTACTTGCTCGATCGTTTCCTCTCCAGCATTTTGTTCGTTCCTCGTGCAAAGTCTCGCTACAAACTCTCCTGAGGAAAGCATATCAGTCAAAAACGAATGCTAAATAATGGTATACGTTTGTGAGTCCATCCAGGCGCGTCGGCTCGGTATGTTTAGATGTGAAGCTATCAAGCGCGTTTGGTGCACAGCTAATGTCCGACTACTAGCTCGATACTTTCAACAAATTTCAAACGGACGTCGACAACACAGATATCGTAACTCAAACTATCTATGCATTTTAGATATTTTTTATTGATTTACCGAAAAGATCTGCAAATAGATATCTAAGGCAGTTCGAGTCCTCGTCGGATGAGTCCTTGTCCTTTGAAACAAAAACACATTATCTAAGTTTGATCACACTGCTCTTGTGTCAGCCTATTCAATTAGGTATATAAGCTATATGTATATTCCAATATAACGCATAACATTTACAATTTTAATGTTGAAAGTAAATATATAAAATCAAAAAATAAAATAAAAAGCCAAATATCACAAAAAAGCGATAAGCATGATGAGTAAAACATTAATTTAAGACTCACTCAGATTTAATAAACGCTACTTTATATTTATTTTTATGTTTGTTATTTACAAACACATTTGACACGAACTTTGTTATTAACGAAAGTTCTAACTACTAACCATTTACTAGATGAAAATTTTATAAAACTGTATCTACAAGATTAGTAAACAATATTAAATCACGCCAAACTATTACCATTCCAATCCAATTCGAGAACAACAGGAACTACACTATGTTACATGATGGCTAGTGCTATGGAATAAGAGTACCCAAGTGAGCCGGCATGATGTGAGTGACAGGGATAGCGCCCGTAGATACTTACTGAATCGCCGCATCAAGTTGCCGGCGAACGACTGCGACTGCTGGCTTGCTGAGTGTCTCTTTCGCACGTCTTTTGCCGCCTCTTGTTTATTGTATTTTATATTAGGGACTGACAATAACCTTTGATCCCTTAGTATATCTTCTTTTTTTTTCACTTTCGTTCGAGGCGGACGCATGGGCTTACCATCTTCGTCAAAGAGAGGCAGATTGTCGGGCCGTGGTACTTTTTCGTCTTCACCAATTTTTGATGGTGAGATGTTGGGGGACTCTAAAATACGGTCCTTATCTTGCCACCGTTCTTGCAGTTCTTTATGCATTCTGTCGTAAACGTCAGATGATCTTTTTTCTTGAAGTTCCCGATGCATCCTTTCAAATACATCCGAGCAGACGCGTAAAGGTGACGATAGTTGACTTTTATCATCGTCAATTTTTTTTATTTCCTCGGTGGCTGGTGAATCCACATTTGATTCAGTGGCCGCTTCCGGAACTGCCAGTTCACAAAATAATTGAGAATTCGACTTTTCACTGACTTCTTCGTTTTCTGGAGGTGCGAATGCGGCTTTTAATTTTACATCTACTTTAGAAAGCTGTCTTTTTAAACTGAAGTTCTTCCACGGTGTCGATTTCCTTCGTGAGTCCAGTTTTGATTCTGGCAATGTATCTTCAGCGGCATCAGGGCTGACCGGCGACTCCTCCAGCTTCGGAGATAGGGGAACATGTCATTTTGGGGAATTCATACTGGCTACGATGACCGAAACATAAGGAGAATGCGGGCGATGTTCTAGCGCATTAATATTAAAACAGCATTTTCAAGATATGTTTTTATTTTATTGAATCAGGCGTTACTTTGCGGAAATCCATTATAAAAGATGTAAAATAAGCCTTTATTTTGCTAATTCCGCTAATTAATTAAAGGCTTATTTTACATCTTTTATGTTTTTATTTGACAATCAGTGATTTCTTTCTCCCCTGAAAAATCTATTGATTATAAAAATTAATGAGGGCTATCACAAAAATGCTGTTCAAGTTTATAATTTACAACAATTTTATTTAAAAATTAAAAGTAAATACTACCTACTGAATATAAAGTTAAACATAATGTTAAACTAACAGTTTTGACAAAACATTGCTTTATGCTTGCTACGGTTAAAATTCATGAATACGCCTCATAGGATAGTGAAGAAAGGCGAAGTGTAAAAAACTCTAACGCCATGCCCAGTTGAACTACGGGGATAAGCTAAGAATGCTTGTAGCGCTAAAACTAAAATAAATAAATAATAAAATAAGTGTCTATTGAAAGGGAAGATCAAACGAGTTGTATGGGAACTCGTTTTGATCTAAGCAACTTAGAATTAATAAAATCAAAACGCAAAGGAAAAGTAATGTGAAGAGATTGTTGTTTACAAAAGTTTTAAAGATAAGTTTCGTGTTTTGTTGTCTTCACTCATCCAGCTACGCTACTTTCTTAATGCATGCCGCTAAAGCTAGTTCATCTAATTTATTATAATTTAGAATTTTCAAATCAGTTTCAACAAAAGTTTTTCAAAAACCTATAAACAATAACACTAGTTGTTCTATCGGCTAAACGTTGTTACGAGTGGGTATAAAGTCTAGATGGGTACTACACAATTATAATTTATCTATAGCTGCTCCTCATCGTTAATATTTTATCAGTGCTATTATTTTGATATAAAATATTTTGGGAGGCCAATTAAATGTTACTAGCTAATATTATTTTGATAATGCGAATATTGCTAAGCGAGTCGTAAATATGAGTTCGAATTATATTGAGATATGTCAACGTGATTTTGATAAATTGATTAAAGTTGAGCAGTTTATTATTAAAAGAAAGCACATTTAAAAATTCCGTACGATGCTTGCATGTTATAAGCGTCGCGGCTATTACATGATGATTAAATGTACCGCTTCACGTTGTTATAAATTTGCTGTTTCAATGTTTAAAACAAAAACCTACCCTGCCTAAAAACAGTTTAGCCTAGCGTTATCCTATTAATAAATAAGAATTTGATTATATTTTTCGCGGAAATGCTTTAAGTTCAACTTCAGTAAGTAGCGCTGTTGTAATGCAGTTCAGTTTGGAGCGCGGTGTGTGTGTGTGTGTGTGTGTACCTGGTCGAGTTCGGGCGAGCGGCGCTCGGCGGGGCGGAGGTGTGCGTGCGCGGGGTCGGGCAGGTAGAGCGCGGCGGCGGGCAGCGCCACGACCACGCACCGCCGCCACGCGTCTACCACCACCACGCCGCGCTCCCCGCCCCACGACAGCCTGGAACATACCTTACCTGCAGACCCTTTACGCATATTTATAAGCATTCCTTAAAAATATTTCCGCAAAAATTATTAGAATTATCTAAGGCGATTCTAAATACAACTTTATTTGGATTTCTTGTACATATACATGGTTGTTTTAAAAGCGTGCAGCGCGGCAAACCCACGGTGCGTTTTACACACGTCTAGATAAAGGCTAAATTAATGCACTTTCTGAAAGCATTCAGTATAAGTAATCGTAATGAAATATACTGCAGCAGTTTTAACGTTGGTACAGTTCCATGCAGTTTAACTATTGGTACACGGCACATCAAAATAAAAATTTCTAATCACATGGACCATACAATTGGTACTTGATTCGTGTACGTTGACATTTTATATACGGTCATTGGGTCAAATTCGCGGCGTCAAACTGAGAAGATTAGATGGAAGAAATTCAGCGGGCTTGTCTTTTTTCAAAATTAATCGTAATATACATATATAACATGATATACTATGATGCCATGAAACATGATACCATAATACTGAATCTTTTTTCTCATTTAATCATAGCTAATGTAAAAAAATGAATATTTGAGGCTGAGTATTTTTTTCTAGTCATAAAATTTTATTAAAATTTTAATGATATAAATTTTAAATTTAATAATAATACAATTTTGCTGTAATTAATAGCAATGTTGTTTTCTTAATATTTCCCACTAGTAAGTCAATTATTAGATCTCATTATAAACTAAAAATAATAAAAAGTGATCAAAATATAAACTTTGTGTTTTTTTGTGTGTTTCATTAACAATAACAAAGTATTTGAACATAGATTTATGATAAAACAAATTTACAACGTAAAAAAAGCATCCCTATTTTGGTGCCTAGCAGTCTACCAGGTCTGCAAATTTGCAAAGATCAACGCACGTCAATGGCAGAGTATTAAGCAAATAAAGTACTTATCATAGTTTACATCGTCGCCACTATGTGGCATTTTATATTATCTAATAAAATTCATTTTCACACTTTTACGTTACCATACTTTACTTTTCATTATTTTGTGCTACGTTTAAATTATGTACCGGTTACCAAACATACGTGATCCTTCACCGCAATCTCGCACAGTAACTAAAACGAAAAACGAAACGAAAACTAAACAAATATTATAATATTGTGAAAGTTTACAAATGAGTTTTGTTGATAATAGAGTATTATGTGTAATAAACAGGGTGTACTGACAGTCCGGCGGAGGAGTGTAGAGCGAGCGCGGCGATGGGGTGCGGCGGGCCGAGCTGCAGCGCCACGAGCGCCGCCTGGAAGCCCGCCGCGCGCCGCACCCCGCCCGTGCCCGCCGCGCCCCGCACGCGGAGCCCCGCCCCGCCCACACCCGCGCTCTACACACACATACCAAATCTTCATAAGACCTTACCATGAGTCCTCACCTTGTCAAATTTACTATACTTGCTAGCGTCTCGAAACTTTATTTGTATTAAAATTCTGAACAGACTATTGGTAACTAAAAGCGCTTTTGGTCTAAAAATTGTAGAAGAATTCGGTTCGTAAATTACCGAACGTAATCTATACAAACTCATAGCCTCTACTCGGGTGTGTTGTGTAATTGTAAGACAATATAACCACATTCCATCTCCATGTGTTATCAAATATGTCAAATTTAATACGAATACTAAGTAAGAAATATTTTGTTTCAGGCCTTACCCTTCTCCCATCAGCCTCGATACTGTCACCACCTCTACTGAAAGAAGCAGACCTGCTGCTCTCAATTTCGGGTGAAACTTCATCATCAGCTATATCTGTGATTACCGGTACTTCTACAACCTAGAATTAATAATAAAATATCTGTGTCTTCAAAATGAATAGAATCACACATACATATATACATACATATCTTCACGCCAAGTCTCTTACGGAGTAGTCATAGAGTATCGAGTGCCAGACCTCACGATACTGACAAAAATCTTTGTCTGGCTTCCTTCACATTCATTAACCTTTTTATACACACGCCAGTTTCGGAGACTTTTGACACCACCCTCGGATAATATCCGAGTGATCTGATTGTGGAATGTTAATCTTGGTCTCCCCAAATACCTGCGTCCATCCACATTCGCTTTGTATATCTGCTTTGTCAATCTTTCATCTGCCATTCTTTCCACATGACCGAACCAGCGAAACATGCCTTTTCGCATTTTAACACTAACACTTTCTTTCAATCTCACTATTTCTCGGATCTGACTGCTACGAATACGGTCAGCGAGCGTTACACTACAGATTTTCCGTAGCACTCTCATTCGACTGCATTTATCCTACTTTCATGCTTTTTCTGACATACTCAACACAGCATTTTTTTTACAGAACACAGCATTTTTTGTTTTGCACAGAATTATGCAAAGCAAGTCTAGCGTTTTGACTCAAAAGCTCGCTTTGAAATAGCTTAACCAACTCTCTGATGATGATGATGATGATAGATGTTGAAAATGATTTGGATAATTGAAATGATGATGAGTATTGCCCGACGCGAGAATCTGATATGGGAGTCGCAGTTTGCGATATGTTTAAGCATAGGTCACGTACAATTTGTAAAGATGTAATAAATAGACTAAATAAGAATATGTTACATTCCGTTAACGTTCTTAAAAAAGGCTAACTAGAAGACAAATATATAAATGATAGGGATAAAAAATCATTTTTGAAAAATCTGCAATGTGTTTGTGTATATACAGTTCGAAGTGTCGACTGACGTGCGTCTCGGCGCTCGTTTCAGTCTTGCGGAACTTGAAGAGCACGACATGACCGTGCGGCAGCGCCACGGCCAGTCGCCGCGACTCTGCACACAGCGCCGCCGCCTGCACCGCCAGGGGCGCCTCTTCCTCCGCCCCCGCGCCCGCCCCCGCGCCCGCCCCCGCCCCCGCCCGCCTCTCGAACACTGCAACGGGGACGTTACTGTGCTACACCAATAACAGCAGATGTACATACACAATATGACTTAGTCTACGTCGACGGTAATTGACCCTGTTCGTCTCTTACCTTTTAGTGCGTAAAACGCGTAGTTTTTTTTACTTAAAACCTGTAGTTCCCTAATTTTATTCCTAACTATATTTATAAAGTCCCTACTTACTACCAGAAATACGCGTACTACGAACTGAAAAACGGTTATTTACGTTATACTATTACAGAAAATTATTCGTCGGAGTTGTCCATGTATGCAACTACAGATTTTGATATTTCTGTACTGAGTAGCAAAATTCGCCGATGCGATGCGATGCGGCCCGACTCGAAACTGAAAGTCAATATTTTTAGACTTATTTTTTTTTTAAATAATAAATCAACATTTTTAGATCCTTTTTCGAGAATAACTAAAAAAAAAATGTTGTAACTAAAAGATAACCCATTAAGATTCAAAATATTTATCATCATCAGCCGGACATAGGCCTCCCCCAAAGAACACCACAAGTCACGGTCACCAGCCGCTTGTATCCAGCGACTCCCCGCGACTTTAACCAGATCATTAGTCACCGGGTGGGAGGTCGTCCAACACTACGTCCTCCGGTGCGGGGCCGACACTAGAACACCTTTCTTCCTCAGCGGTTGTCGGTTCTGCGAGCAATGTGGCCCACTGTCACTTTAGCTTGCTGACTCGTTGGAATATGACGGTTACTCTCGTTCCTTTGCGTATCACAGAATTTCATATCATATCTCGCAGAGAAACACCGAGCATAGCTCTCTACATAGCACGCTGAGCGGCAAAGTCTCAGTTCCATATGCCATCACCGGTAACACACACTGGTCAAAGACTTTCAACTTTAGGCTGGACGATAATTTGGACAAGAAAATATCCTTTAGCTTCCCGAACGCTAACCATCCGAGTTCGATTCGGCGGTCGACCTCTTTCTTGAAGTTGGATTTACCTAACTGAATAGCTCGGCCTAAGTATACATACTGATCATCAACTTCAAGAATTGAGTTCCCAACTTGAACTGGTATAGGTGCAACGTGAACGTTGGACTTGACTTTCGTCTTGTCCAAGTTCATCTTAAGACCCACCTGTTGGGAAACGCTGTCGAGGTCACCGAGCATCTTGTTCAAGTCTTCCAGTGATTCTGCCATGATCACAATATCATCTGCGAATCGAAGGTGAGTGATGTACTCGCCATGGATATTGATGCCGAGTCTTTTCCAGTCCAAAAGCTTGAAGACATCTTCCAGTGCAGCAGTGAACAGTTTCGGAGGAATAACGTCTCCCTGTCTCACCCCTTTCTGCAACTGGATCCTGTAATCAACTTCGAGGCTCTGATCCTGTAATCGGACCGACATTATGGCTGTTTCGTAGAAACACCTCGACACTTAGATGTATCGAGATGTATCGATAGTCAATGCGGCACCGCTGTAATGACTGAAGCACCGCCCATTTCTCAACCGAATCGAAGGCTTTTTCGTAGTCCACAAACGCTAGACATACTGGCCGATTATACTACTCGGACTTCTGTATAATCTGGCGCAGATTGTGAATGTGGTCTACGGTGCTAAAGTCTTAACGGAACCGAGTTTGCTCGGAAGATAAGAAATCGTCCAACCTGCGTGAAATTCGGTTCGTGATGACCCTTGAAAACAACTTGTAAACGTGACTCAGAAGAGAGATGGGTCTATAATTTGTCGATCAGGTTTTGCCACCTTTCTTGAAAAAGAGAACCACCACACTTCTGGTCCACGCTTCAAGAACACTGCCTTCGAGGATGACGGAATTAAATAGCTTCTGGTGGAACTTAAGTACTGCTCAGCAGTAATTCCTTCGTCCTTATTGTTCTTCAGTTGTTTCAGGGCTATCCAAATCTCGTACAGGCTGATGTCCGGGATGTCTTTGGTGTAATGTCGGGTGAGTTTGGCTCTAGGGTCTTTAGCCAAACTAACAACGGGTCGTGTTAAATACAGCTGTCCATAGAACTTCTCAACCTCTCTCAAAATCTCAGCCTTAGATGAAATTACGGTGCCATTTTCGGTCTTCAATTTTATCAATTGGGTCTGGCCAACACTTTGGAACCTTTATTACGCTCGATAGATTGTTCAATACGAGACGTATTAAAGGTGCGCAGGTCTGTCCACTACGCCTTGGAGACTTGTCTGTTTAGCTCCTGTACTTTTGCATGGCAACTGAAGACTGCAACCGCATTTTATCTCGTTCGTCCATGAGTTTCAGAGTAAGGTCTGAGAGCTTTGAGAGTATAGACCTAATACAAACAAAATAATAGCTTACTGACTAATAACACAAATCGGATTGAGCCTTACACAAAAACACGTTGTGACATAAAATATGCTGCTCGTGTGTGGAAAAGACGTCACGGCCACCCAACGAACACGTTGCGATCGTGCAACATTCTTAACACAAATAGTACTGTTGCTGCCACTTTATAACTGCATCCTTAAAATAATAATAAACAAATACTATCTTAATATATATAAATCTTGTGTCACAATGTTTGTCCTCAATGGACTCCTAAACCACTTAACCGATTTTAATCAAATTTACACACCGTGTGCAGTTTGGTCTAACTTGAAAGATAGGATAGCTTACATCTAAATTTTTCGCGAGCGAAGCCGCGGTTAACAGCTAGTAAGAATATAAAGTTCACTGAAGTTAAAGAAACCGTGAACATTTTCAAAACGCAGCAACTTTAGGTAATTATTTTAAATAACGTACGAAGAATATTAAAAAACTGAAATGATATATTCTCCAACATAGGTAAACCTATATACTGTAAAAAAAATATAATTACCTTTTGAGCATTTTAATTTGTATAAAATTTGTAAAGTCCCCGCACTCGCGTCCCAAAACTTAACACTACCATCCGCGTGCCTGAAACGATAAAAAACATAATGTTTATAATACGCACATAAAATTTTCATCCGTCAATTTGAATGGTTTAACAAAAGAATATTTATGCTACTGCTTATGTATTTACGCTACTATTAAAAAGAGAAAATGTATAATTGGTAGGTGAAATTTTAATTCATGATTGATACATTCAGATCCTACAAAACTGATTTTGCAGCTCATCACTATTAGACTTTTATGAATCTGCAGACTGAAAATCTTAATTTACGTAAGAAAGAAAGAAAGAAAATTATTTATTTGCGGAATATGTGTGTAAACGAGATGTTACAAAAATATTAAAGTATGTATATCAACATATTATACCATATTTTTGTGTGCAAATATTTTACTATTAATAAAAAAAAATATTTAATTATATACACTTTAACTTTTAAGTCAATTATTTATATTTATAACTAGTTTAATTATTGAAAAAATGAAATGTATTTATTTGCTGCAAATGTATGTTAAAAGCTGTTACCAAAGATTATTACTTAATTTGTTAATACCAACATATTCTATTAATTCTTAAGATTTATAACATATTGTGTTTGAATATTTGAACAAATTTTTAAAATATAATTAGGTTTAACCCTAACTACCATAAGCCACCACCGTTTGCAAGCCTAGCCAGTCAGGAGAAGAAACGGCGAAACAAAACGGCGGCGTAGAAGTGGTATTATAATAATTATAAAATATCGATGGAAAATATACACAAATTGAATCTAACCCTGTGTTTATATGGGTAGTGTTTCAAAGTAAGTGCAACAATTCCATCCTAAGCGTATGTTGCACTTAGTTAGGTGTTTATGAGCAGAAGTAGATATTCCAACATCAAAAGATTAATTTTGGCCAGACTAGCATAATTGCTAATCGGATCACACGTCCAATGTAGCACTAGTGAGTCCGATGTATCACACGACTGCAGCCACTTACTATCGGAAAACATATTGCTGCTTTACAAACTCTCAAATGGCTAATGTTTCTGACGAACTTTTTACTTTGATACCTACAGCATCATTCCAACACTTATTTCTAGCGGCTTATTAGTAAGTAGTTCAGGGAATGATTGAATCAGTTCTACTCGATACTAATGACATGGGTGCTCATGGGTGATTTCTCTAAATTAAGGATGTCCATGAGTAACGGCAGCCACTTTCCATGAGGTACCCCCAATAACCCGGCAAGCGTTCATCATATAAAAAGTTCACTGACCCGGTGAGTATGATCTCACTGTAGGAGCAGGAGGCTGGCGCCCACTCGCCACCGTTGATGGGCCACAGTTTGTCGCTGAAGCCCGCTACTTTCTTGTTACCTTGCCGTCCCACCGAGTAAAACGCTGGAATCTGAAGCATAGTGAATAAATTATATATTTATATAAGTTGGTTTTTATTATTAAAATGCGGTTTCAATTATCTTTACTTTTATTTTTTGTCGATCTATGTACATAATATACAAAATGAAACTGTAGAGGAGTGAATTCTGTACAATACAGACATTTAAAACGCCTTTTACACTATAAAGTTTTTTTCTTAACCATTCATTTTTTATTTAAACATAGAGACAAATAATTTCTACTTCGTAGTTCAGCTGGTTATAAAAACGTCCTTTTTAGTTTCTTAGACTATCGTTTATTTTTACTTTTGAGTTTTTAAAAATAAAAAAATCTATATTAGGAAATACATAATGCGTGAAATTAGATGGGACATCGTCCTGCCATCAGACAATCAGCTCCCTCTTGATCTCGTGAGTTATGAGTGCCCCTCTGGTACTTGCATCATAAATACGGTAAAGTAACTTAGTTTTAACTGTAACTTATTTTTTTACGTCTTTTATCGATATACGAGACGTTGCCTTAAATATGGTAGCTATCGGCGTAACAAACTCGCCAGCTGTGGCAGAAAAGGTTCACAGGTAATACGAATCCAAAGTGGTGGGATGAATCTACTGCCAGCTTGACAGAACTGGATAAATAATCTAGTTCAAGTTTGAGACTATGATTAATTTTTAAAACTGACAAGCCCGTTGAGTCACTTTACCCAAATTTTCTCAATATGAGGCTGCGGTTCCCATTCGGTGGTAGTTATATACTAATACTACTTGTTGACACGCACAAGTACGACTTGAAAGATTTCTGAACACAGAACAACGTATTCTGAACATGAATCATTTCCTTGCACCATTTTTAAAGCCAAATAATAGAACGTAGTGATTATATACTCTTTGGCCAAATAATAACAATACATTCTCTCTACATATTGGTTACAATTAAACTTACCAGGTCTGAAGGGCAGTCTGCAAAATATGAGCAACATGTGACAGGTGACTCGTGAATGTCCATGGGGTAGGGGTTTTCGAAGCAGGGGTAGCCTGGCGAGAGCAGGTCTATGACCACCAAGTCGTTCTGTAGAAGTACTACTATCGCATACGGTTCTTGGTAATCTGAAATTCATAGTAATTGAGCTAGAGACTGCGATGTCACACATTTATTTCACGTGACTCAAAAACATCCAGAAATTAAAATAAGATTCCAGAGACGTTTTCATTTTATCACTAGCTTTCAGTCAGAGATTCCGTCTGACTAGCGCTCGGCTCTTTACTGCGCACCACCCGTACCTACTCTGCAGCCATTCCACGACCTAGAATAAAGATGTTCACCACCTTTTACGCTATTTGCACTGCTAAAGAATTGGAAATCTCTTCCTAAAGCAATCATTCCGAAGAAACTTGATTTAAAAGTCTTGCCAACAAGTTTTATATCGCCACCTTTAGCCCCAACATCACTTTCCATCGGGTGAGGTGTATGTCATTGTGCTGTATCTTTTACATATACATTTACATACATACACACTGAACTCGTACTAGACGATTGGAGCGATTTTGATGAAATTTTTGTGTGTGTTAAAGGAGATGCCAATGCCGTGAGCTGACCTGTGTCACAGTTATGTCCCAACAGTCAAGAGGTATCGCTGTGACCATACCGTTACCCAACCTGCGTCACAGTTATGTCGCGACGCTGGCTTCACATCACGGTTAAGAAAGTATTAGTAAATTAGATTAATTCAGATGTGAGAATAGTACCTGCGGCATGTGGACTCTCGCACAGCGTAACAAAGTCGACGACGCTGTGCTCCATCTCCAGCACCGTGGTGCTCTTGCCGTTGAGCACCGTGATGCTATGGGTGCGACCTGCCTTGTCCGATGGAAGACCACCGGAGAATATTACTAAACTCTCTCTGTAACAGTAACAAAAGAGATTTGTCCTATCTTTGTATCATAAAATAAAGTAAGTGGAAAGGTAAGGATCCTTTGGAACCTACTTCTGGCATCAGTCTCTCACAAAACGGGATGTAGAAGGCATAATATTTGTAATTTTTTTTTGTATAAAAATTTGTGAAGAGTTTAATAAATAAATCTTTATGTTCCTTTGTTAAAGTCTACTACAGATATTATATGGAATGTCAATAAATATCACAGCAATTTTCATCAGAGAAAAGAACTTAATTTTTGATAGTTTTCGTATTAGTACGAGTATAAAGTATGATAACATAATGTTTCCAGTGTTTGAAAAATGTGATAGTGTCGAGTCTACAAGGATTCCGTTTATGTTATTCGCCAAAGGTATTCTTAAAATTAAAAGGATACAACTCACGTGCTAAATAAGCATGTCAGTTAAAAAGATTTTTCTTATAGGAAATTTCAAAACATTTATTTTATAGAAAAAAAACCAGATCGTTCAGCGGATTTCTGGGGAAGGGTTTAGGAATTCTCAAACTCTGGAAAGGTTCTAGGCAAAATCTAGTAGTATGGGGCGCCACTACCCTTTACCTATAACTTCAAAAGGGAATTCGGGCAGTCCTCATGCGCGTTAGTAGTATAATATGGGAGATGTACCCTGTAGCACGTATCAAATCTCTATATACAGGCGCGAGTGTAGTGTAGTCTCTTTAAATTTTTTGACTTGAACATAAACTCAAGCAGGTAAGATCAAGGTACGGTGGGTTTATTGTATGCCAATTAGTGTATGATTTCAATATTCTGACGGTTCGAGTGCGACTACGGGAGTCACAAAAAAGTCATCTATGTTCATTAGTCATGATGGCGACCCGTGTCATTGACATGCAACCATAATCGGAGACACGTTCGGCGTGTACACTGTTATCTAAAGTGCTCGCGTATGATCAAGTGGATGTAATTGTTTTTTTAGCTTTAAGACGCTTCTACAAAATATAAACGTTACATAAACTTCTTTATTTTTCGCCATCTAATCGACAAAGTCCAACAGATCTTCATGATGCTGGAGTGATTGCACATTTAGCATTCGAAAATTCAATATAATTCTAATACAAAATGTACGACTGAGTTGATGACTGTACACTAATACTATTGCAATTATGCGCTTCTACTTGACACTTTATACTGTTATTTTTAAATTTTGAGACATAATCTAAATTTAAGCGAAATGATTAATTATGTAATAACAACTATAATTATACTAATATATCTTTAAAATACATTCGGATTATATAGCCAAAGCGCATAATTTAAATAGTACTACTGTACCTATAGCAATGAATAAATACAAAGCAAAATCACGGGAAGGTGTGTGTCGAATGATAACAGGAACAATGAGCATCCTCATTCCGTATACTATAAATGCCGGAAATATTTGGGATAGACTTACCCCGTCCTCGACGTTTTCCATTCTAGCCTCAGAATAGGTTTGCACGGCTCTGGCTTTCCATCTTTGTTCGCCTTCGCTGGAAATTACAAAAATCATTTCATGAACATCGTATCTGTGAAAACACATCGCAGGTGTGAACACGGTAACTTTTTTCAGCTAACCCCCCTGAAAATTACAAGCTTATTTAATAGTCATAATGAGGCATAAACAATGACGTGTGTTATTTCTTACCGTGTGGGTAGGACAGTGTGGAAGGTCGTGGGGACCTGGTGGTCCACGTGGCCAGCGCGCCGTCAACATGTGCCGTCATCAGCTTGCCGTCGTGTTGCCAGGCCGCAGCCCGAACAGCGTCTCCCGGTCCACCCGTGCCCAAACACCCTCTCCACTCGACAGCCCGCGCGCGTAAGTCCCATACAACTATTAGCCCCGTTTCGAACGCTATTGCTAGCTGAAACAAAATAATAAAAATATATGATGTTACTTCTAGTAGAAAAAAAGTCAAAGAGGAAATATTGGTATTTCTTAAAAGCTATGGGGTCCCATATCTTAAGATGACGTCTAGCGAAAATCTCTCAAAATTGTTTACTTTATGAGCAGCTTCATAATATCTAATGCCTCCATAATATACTGGAAGGGCCACGTGTGACGGGAAATGATGTTATTTATATGGTTATTTAGACGCCGAGAAGTAAAAGCTATTAAATACTTTTCAACCAGCAATTCTTGTATGTGTCTACTTCCATCCATGCTTAATACTGTAAATGCGGAAATCTGTCTGCCTGTTACGTTTTCAAGGCCAAGTTGTAGGACCGATTTTGATGAAATTTAATATGCATATAGCTAAAGACTTTTTTTCCAAATTCAATTCTCGAATAACTAATGGGTACAAAAATGACGTAGAATTCAACAATAGCTTTGGAAAGCAATAGATTTGGAAAGAAATTTTTGCGAGGTCACCACCTAACTAACTTTTCTGGAAGCGGTTCGTCATTATTTTGAAACCTAATAACTTGGGTTTACATTATACCAAAAAAATAAAACTTTCAGGATATGTCTGTGACAAAATTTCTTTAACGTATAAATTTTGAACGACTTATGTAATTCTTACATTTTCTCAACTCTCCACTGTCTTTTACCAATATTTGATGCAAGAAACGAATATGACTGTGATTAATGACTACAGGTGTATTTTAGATGTTTCTACTGCACAGCTCTTATACTTTAAAAGATAGTGATATCATAAAACCCCCGATTTCGTCAAAGACTTATTAATAATTCCTGAGGGCCTAAAAAGCTAAAATTCGGAATGTAAGCTGGAATTATTACGAGATCAACGAGAAAATTCTGAAACTTGGAAATTTTACCTCCCCCGAGTCATAAATTAGAGGAGGTAAATTTAAACTCGTCGCTTTTTTTAAACTTTCTTCCTACCTTAGGTTTGGTTTTATACCAAATACCAAAAAACAGTAAGCATATTATGATTGCTGTATTTAGTCCACGCATGAATCCCTGAAGAGATAGGTAGAGGGACACCCACGACTAGCCGAAGACATTAAGTTCCACAATGTGATGGGTGTATATCCTATCGCCAAACGGGCACATATCCAATTCCGGGAAACGTTTGTTTTTAGAAAATGTAAAAAAAATATCTTTAGTGGATAAACATGTAAATTTTTAATTGTCGAGCTGTACCACTTTTGATGTTATCAATATTTAAAAAAACACAGATTCGACTACACTGAACAAAGACCGACCTATTCATTAAAATTTAGAAAGTTCTAGAGCGCCAAAATTTGCTTTATAAGCTAATATTAGTACGTAGGTATACAAACAGTGAAAAATTCTGAAACTTGGAACTTTCATACCCTCAAAGCATACATTTGAGGATGAGTTCCCGTGTTGTTATGATTTCCTGCCAGGCAGCTCGTAAAAGGCGAGCATAGGCTTACCGTAACTAGCACCGTGACATCTGACTAGGTGGCAGAGTTTTGCAGCAGCTTGCCCGGATTGGTACCACCGTCTATTCAGTCAGTGATAGTCAGTACTTGTCGTTGAAATGTTCTGGTTCGGAGGGTAAGGTAGCCGGTAAACATACTTTAGCTCGAGGCCCAACATGCGCGCCTCAATTTGGCAACGCACCAGGTATCACTAATGGTGTCTCTAAGCGGCGCGAATTTCTTACCATTAGGAAATCCGTCTGCTTATTTACCTTTCAATGTCATAAAAAAATTAAACGAAAAATGAGTATTTCTACGAATATACAAAGTTCATGGGTACTTTCTAAAGTCCCAGAGAGCTGAAATATTGCATATAAATAAATATTAGTACAAAAACAGCAAAAACTATTTTAAACTTGCAACTTTTATCAACCCCATGCCAGAAACGCCAGAAACTAGATAATATGTTAATATATTCTTTCCCCGGGTCAGCTGGTAGAAATTTCTCTCCCGGAGACAAGCTCGCCCGTGGTATTAAGTACCTAGCTCTTAAAGAAAATCGATGATGTCGTGTACAAGCTTGTATACAAGCGATACCTACTTTGCTAGCGTCCAGCGGATTGTCGCTGACTTCGACGACTGCCCCGGGGTGGTTCGGTCTCGTCCTGCAACAATATGTATGACAGTTGATTTATATAAACAGGAATTTCACTTTCGAGAGGGACAATTAAACCCTCCTGAAAGACCCAGAACCTCAAGTTCTACAACTTAATTTGTTAAAGATAATAAAAAAGTTTTTTTTTATTATTTGCGACATTTTTTTGACGGTTTGCTCTATTTGTTAAAAAGTTTTTATTTTTTGTAGCTATAAGGAATCAGTTATTTTTTATTACCTTTAAATACAGCTATCTACGTTTCTGGCTACTAACTGTTAAATAATTTTAATTCAAATATAATTCGTTATAGGTATAATATTAAAAATTGGACCAAATATAAAATACCAAAATGTTATCTCTTATTTCTCTACCTAAATTTATACACACTACAAAATTAAAATTTTTAAATCTTTATGAAACCAACATTGAGGAAAGTACCCTATCTAACAAAGAAAATACTATCCAAGTAGGCCTACTCAGCAACAAATTATGAGTATGTTCAGTATCTTCACGCCCATACCTCCGAAGTATTAGGCAGAGGTACAACCAGCCACTCACGATTAGCTGAACTCCGAAGACACTAAGTCCCACGATGTGATAGGTGGCAAGCCTATCACCAACCGCGCATGTATCCAATCCCGAGCAACATTTTTTTAATAGAAAATTGGAAAACCATATTTTCTTTTAGTTGCCCGACCGACCCGGGAATTTAACCCGGGACCTCATGAAGTCAAGTCCGACACCTGGAGCGCTAGTCCACAGAACGATTATTTATAAAAAAAACCAATTTAATTTTAAATAAAAATATAATTACTGATATAGTAATTTTAAAATGCCACTAATGTAAAATAATCAAGTTATTATTTTATGTGTTTAATGAAATTAATATTGATAATAAAAATTAATAAATAGAGAATATGACATTGTAATAAAATAATTTGTAGTTATGATAATAATAAAATGGTACAACTAAAATTTTAATAATATTTATAAAATGAAATTATTGCATGTTGAAGTTACATAATACATTACATAATACACTTCAATATTTAAAATTTCTGTTTACCAGTCATTCATGAAATTTGCGCACCAAAACGTGGCAGAATGTTTTAGGGCTTAACCTATTTTTAACCGAGTTCAAAAAACGAACGACTTTAAATCTAAAAAGTGAAAAATAAGAAAGATTTAATGTTAATTACATACTACATATTATTTATATATAACATGATATTTACTAATAGGTATGAAGTCGGTGCCAAGCCAATTTAATACTTACTTCACTACATAGTATAAAACAAAGTCGCGTTCTCTGTCCCTATGTCCCTTTGTATGCTTAAATCTTTAAAACTACGGAACGGATTTTGATGCGGTTTTTTAAATAGATAAAGTGTTTAAAGAGGAAGGTTTATACGTGTATTTAATACCCGTGCGAAGACGGGGCGGGTCGCTAGTATAATATAATTATTAGTTTAAGGCTTGGCACCGACTTCAAAACTATTAGTAAATGGCACATATAAATACTAGGTAGTATGTAATTCATACTATTTTTTTATTATTTTTAACTTTTTAGTTTTGAAGTCGGTTTTTTTAACGTAGTTATTTTTATTTAACACTTTTTTGTCATAACATTTGTGACACTCATATCCTAATGAATATAAACTACATTGAATTCGATTATTGTTTACAAAAAAATAATGACCTAACTCGGTAAAACGTGATTCGTGATTACATAAAGACACTAAAACGCATTTTTTTATCGGTAGAAAACTTAATATCTGAAACCTGATCGTACAGTAACATTTAATCGTTAGCAGATACATAACATTTTTCCTTTTTCTTTGTTTGACTCCTATTGCATCTGGCATAATAATTCCGCCAAAGTCGTTTGGTGTAAGAGACACAGATGAGCTTTAAGTATTTCACTTATACAGGCACTAATATATAACACATTCATGCACAATTCATCATAATAATAAATAAACACAGGCTCTAAAATAAAAATAGAACTTTCCAATGGTTAGATTTTTATTTTGTCCTTTTAGATATTTCCTGCGGGGTTTAAAAAATGATAGGACACAACATTATAAGACCTTAACTTCGACATGACGGAATTCTATTCAATCTGCCATTTTATATCTATGCTAAACTTCATTGAGATGTGTTTGGTTGTGCCGGATGTAATGAATAGATGGATAGCTTTACGGATTACGTTAGACGAGTCAGTCAGTTATCATTTATAAATGATTATCGCAAAGCACAGCCATAACAACCTGGGGCGGCTACAGCGTTAATGTTCAAACTATACTTTTGACTCCGTTCTGATAGGTTTACTATTTACATATGTAATATACCTACTTATAGTTTAAGCAGTAGGTATACATAATGTATACAACAAGCGGTACACATAATGTATAAAACGTGTCGACGAACCGGCATGAGTACACAATATCGTTTGCACCAGTTGCTAAAGTATTGTCGACGAGCGAGAGGACACGTCATGTCGGCCGTCACGCCGTCGACTCCGCATCATTACCCACAGCTACGTTAGGCGACGTACCTTTGTATACTTTTGTGTTACGAACTTGACAAAAATGTAAATTTTTAGAAAATAGTCGATTTTCTAGAATAGTCGCAATCGAGAGGGCAATCAAACGTTTGTATAGCATTAAGTGATAATAACTGATCTATTTAAATTCATTACGTTTGACAGTTACCAGTTTGCACAAGAAAAAGTAAAATATTGCTTTTCTATAAACATTATATAACTTATTCTATTTCAAAGATGTCAAAAACATTGATTATCCATATAAAATTTTACTCTTTTATACATATTTAAGCAAAAATTAAGAAATCATTACAGAAAATAATCTTTAACATTCATGATATCATCGTGTTTGTGATTCATGATAAAGTTCAAAAGCCACCTTAAGATGACCTAAATTTTTAAACGCTCTTGCACATTCTAGGTTTCAAGATAAGACAGTTGGACAATTCATCGCGGCTGGGAAACAGTTTTAAGAAAAAGACAAAGAAAGACAAAAATCAAACACCTTTAGAAATTCACAAAAAAAGCAGAAAAAAGACGAAATCTCTATTTCGTGTTGTGGAAGCTGAAAGGCAAACAGTTTTCCTATGTCGGAAGACCACTAGGTTTAGTTTAGGCTTTGTTCAGACCGGTTTAGTAACATCGGTTAACCAACCCCCACCCGCACTATGTCAGTTCACGCCATTGCTTTGTTTCAGTTTCGAGGATTGGGTAGCCAGCAAATTTACAGCAAAACGCTGAGCACCCCAGCCAAGCGTATGCAGGGTATGGGCCAGGTGAAAAGGAATTATTTCTTACCATCTCGAAATCTAACGGCCTATTTTGCTTTCAATTCCATCAAAAATGTATCCCTGTTTGTTTGTGTTCAACTCTTATTACCTACTTACTAAAAAACTAGTCTGACTGAAGAAATTGTACACAAAGATACGTAACCTACGTGATAGCGAAAAATCTTATGTTCATCGGTCATGGTCTCCCTAAGCAAGTGGGTCGACGCGCGGGCGTGTCGGCGCCACTTGTTGCGACGTCGCGGCGACTTCCCACCCCAA
>NJDC01000609.1:394766-405910 GCA_002245475.1 Calephelis virginiensis | reverse complement strand
GTTACTCCAGGACCGTCATACCCTCGAATTTTTGACTCGCCTTTAATTTCCCGCCTAAATAGGAGTAAAGTAGTAGTAAAAGTACAAGAATATTCGATCAAGCAACTCAAAGACATAAAGACAGACTGTTTGTTTATATCTGTCAACTATTTTATAATCTCTAGGGGAGGGCAGCTGCCCCTCTTGCCCCTCCCTTGGCAACGCCCTTGACTAGGTACGTTGCTTTCTTACGGCCGAGATCCATCTACCCTACCCTCCAGTATCGGGCAAGACAATGACGAGTAAAATGATGCTATGTCGGCAGGAGTAGGTAAGGGGGTGGGTATAAGTCAGGGCAAAACTAAAAAAACATATGAAAGTAAGTTGGACTATTTATACTAACGGCCGAACTTAGAGACGTCAATTATATTTTAATCAGTCATTATGTCTACATTTGCTACACGGCTATTCTAAATAGCAACGACTGAATGTTTGACGTACATACATACATATATTATGTGACCATCTCGAACTCATGACCAATATGTAGGGTGAATTACGATATAATATATACGATAGCACACACACTTACGTTTACCACATTGAAATCTGCCTATAAAATATTATTTCCCCTAAAATATCGTTTTAGGGCCAACGCTACTCAGTCGTCCGATGGAAAGATAGTGAGTGCATGTGTTAATTGTAATATACAAAAATGCCTAGTTGCGTCGTAAAAGGATGCAAAAATTATGACACAAAAGTTAAAAAANNNGAAATAATTTTGCTTTTCTTCATATTTAGTAATGTGATTATTTAAGCTTAATTACTTTTGCAGGTTTGTGAGAACAAAGAACTCCAAACATCAACACCGCAACACAGCGCACAAGTAGAGGAAATTGACGTTGACATTAGTGACCTCAATTCAATATTCGACACACCAAGAAAAGAAAAAATTAAAACAAAAAAATTTCAAATTAGCAAAACGTCAATGCGTTATTACAAGAAAAATGAAGTCATTGCTAAAGCAGAACGCTAGACTTAAAAAGAAAAATAAATCAATGCAATATATTATTAAAGACTTAAAAAATAGAAACTACACAACAGAAAAAATTGAATCTGTACTTAATAAAAACGCTGAAATAGCAGAACTTTATTGACTGAACAATTTATATTTTGATATACCAGTTGTCGCCAATTGATCGAAACTCAGCCATAATAAATTTTAATATATTTTTGATAAGAACTTTTTTCTAAGTAGTATCTTCACGCCCATATCCCCGCAGAGATAGGCAGAGGCACAACCTGGGTACCCACAACTTGCCGAAGACACAATACGCACAATGCGATAGGTGACAAGCCTATAGCCAACCGGGCACAAATCTAATCTCGGACAATTTAAAAAATAAAAAATTATTTTTATGAATGAAAAAATTTAAAATACAAAATTTCAATTTTTTTTTGGCCGGCCCGGGGATCGAACCCGGGACCTCTATGTGTAATAAACTATAAATGTGGCAAATTTCATACTTTACTACATTTCATAAAGATTCTAAGCGATGTAATCCGAGACATAGACTGAATTTTTATGCAAATTTTGAAGCATACTAATTTGAGAGCATTTCATTCGTGTCGTCTGTTTCTTATTCCGTGTGTGTATAACTTGTTACTAATAATAGTTTAATCTGTGTACAACAGACTTAAAGCGATTGCTTAATTTAGTTGCACAAAAGTAGGAAATCAATGATAAGATATTTTTTAAATTTGCAATAACATATAAAAAAATTACGCTCGACTCGTTAGTACAAGGTCACTTAATACACTGTACGCCGCGCGTAATCGCGTTGCGTATATTGGCTACTAGATGACGTTGTTTTTGGCTTGTACGAAAAATGTTATGTCATTTGTTCGGACGGGCGTATCCTTCCCTTTGAAATCATTGATTATTTCATTCAATTAACACATGAGGGTATATTTATTTTAATGCCGGATCTTAGACCATTATACCTATGTGAAAGGAATTTAACAATACCATATTTTTTTACGTAATGTATGTAACGTCGGTAACATAGGTATGTTAAATTGTACATTGATATGATATGTTAAATTGAAATAAATAAACTCCTGAAAGAAAAAAGTAGGTGTCAGAAACCAAAAAGATAAAAGATTAGTTGTCAAATAGATTGATTACTTTTTTGCAATTCCAGCAAAGCACAGTATATTGTGTATATAACAAATTATAATAATTTGGAGAAGTTTTGTTATATTGAGACATTTTAATGTAAAAAATTAATCAATAATTACAGAATAAATTTTATTCTTGCTGGACTCAGGGCAGACTTGGTCCATATTCTTTAGATAAAATGTACAGTACTGACAGATGTAAACCACTGTTTACAATAGACTAGAACCCCTATAATAGAGTCAATTATGCAACGTCTGAATGCGATTCATTAAATGGGTGATTGTAAAATTTGTTAGGATTAATCCAAAATTTTAAAACTTGTCGACAAGGACGCACACGCCCAGTCAGAGCGTAATCCCACGGGTGATATAAACTTTATCATCAGACAATCCTGGCTGCCGCTCCGAAATGTTTCAAGCTCATAAAAAACATTTGATATTGTTCCCATCTGCGTCGACTGTAAATATCTGCGGATTATCTTGAAAACAATGTAATCTTCATCTGGTCATGTGTGACTCGTCATAAATAACTTATCGTATCATAATGTCGTCACATTTATAACTACGTTTTATTGACATGGATGCACATAGGAATATCGATAATATTTTTTCTTGGATGATGATGTTTAGAGCGAGCTTATAGATATTTTAACTGGCTTTTATTAGATCTACTTATCAATGTAACAGAATCTTAAAACTTAAAAAGATCCACACATTTATTATATTATTATAGGCCGACAGCAACACAATATTCAAACAAAAAAATCAAATGATCATGATCAGAATCTTCAGGGTCTGTAGGGTAACTCTTGAATTTCGATTTTATGTAAACAAGTTATTTGCTAGTGTTGTGTTCAAGAGTACAAAATGACACAAGTCCGATTCCAATTTCCATTTTGCATAAAATTGAGTTTCTATATTAGGCTTACTGGTGCAATAATTTAGCATTTAGAGCATCGGTCTCATGCGACGCGTACATAGTTACAGTTAAAGATACGTACAAGTAATGTTTGAAAAATTTATTACCGTGTTAATACTTATAAAAAGTCAGTGAAATTATTCTGATAATGGTGATTGAAAAACTTGTGGCACATTGTTTTCCACGTTTAGTGCAGCTACATACAAGAGCGTACTTCTGACTTTTAATAAACTCTTTATTAATATACTAGCGGCCCGCCCCGGCTTCGCATGGGTACAAAATATACATATAAACCTTTGTCTTCAATCACTTTATCTATCTATTAAAAAACCGCATCAAAATTCTTTGCGTAGTTTAAAAGATTTACATGCATACAAAGGGACATAGGGACAGAGAAAGCGACTTTGTTTTATACTATATAGTGATGTGTGGTAAAAATTGTTGGCGTCGGCGAGTGACGTCACAGGACCCACCTGCCGCAATCAGCGGCTGCTCGCGTTCGAATTGGAATATAACATTGGAATGGGTACTTTTATTCCGCGGCATGTTCCGCCGCGCCGGAACACATTCGATTAACTGCGTCACATTTTACGCGCTCATACCGACTGCCATATCAATTCCGAGTATATCGTCCGTGATATATTTTTATCACTGACTTAAATGTGTTCATATTTTTGGTATTCTCCCGGAATAGGGTTCGCTTATGTTTCATATTATGTCAAATGTGTAGTATAATGGTGATCCGCTATCGCAGTCATATAACGCAGCATAACATTTTACAACACAATGGCAATGCTCTTTAAAAACTTTTGCTGTTTTTTAGTTAATGCCCGGTTACAATCTACCAACCGTAATCAGCAAGTAACGAGGCGCTATTTCACAAATGATAAGAATTAATTACAGCGATAATCAAACTTTCAAAAAGATATCTTATCGTCATACCATGACCGCCTCCTTGGTCGAGTGGCTCGAGTTCATTTGCAGTAGATAGAGGTAGGACTCCACCGACCAACCGCGAGTCTCGGATTCGATTCCTAACGGGGATAGACAACACAGAGCAATACTTAAACATAGTCTGCGTTTCCGGGTCTGGGTGTTAACTAAATTTATGCTGGTATCTATTTAAGTATTTCTATGTATTACAATCGTAGACTAACACCCATAACACAAGTATATAATTTTCTTACTTTGGGGTTAGATTCAATTTGTGTAACTTTGTCCAGGGACATTTATAAATACTACTAGAGGTCTCGATTTGTACAAAAACTATTCGTGTCGTGAATACAACAAACAGCCTTGGATAAGTTTGAATGATTCTTTATTTGAATGACATCATAAAAAAAGAGAGTTCAGAGAGAGAGAGAGAGAGAGAGAGAGAGAGAGCAGAATGGCAAATAACATAAATTTTATATATTCTATATGTTCATCTGTTTGTGTGTCTCAGACACTTTATTACCAAACTAATACTGTTCTGTTCAGTTTAAACTTGGCAAGTAGATGTCTTCTGTGAACCGATTTATGATTTTAATAAGAAATTAAAAAAAAATAGGATACCGTGTCAATTACATGCAAACGGCATAAGCCAAAATTTTTATCAAACCTTTAAATGAGGAATGTCTATGAATAGGTATGAGATTGTTTTAAAAGTCCGTTGTTTAAAACCTACAAATCAAAAGTGAAATTTCAAAGTGGTAAGTGGTCTCCCCGTAAGTTTTAACTGAAAACCATTATTTTACACAAACATGAGAAATGCAATTAGTACCTAAGTAATTGAATGAACTTTGTAAAAATATGACGACAGTATAAAAAGTAACCTGTGATTGAATGAATGATTGTGATGGTGGTCAAATCCGACGCCGATTATGAAGAAAACTGCAACTATGTTAATAAATGTATGTTGAATCAGGCGTTACTTTGTGTGAATCTAGTATACTAGATGTACAATGACAATTAAGTATTGCATTACAAACAACGCAGTAGAAACGGCTCGGTCGATTTCCTGAGGATGGCTCGGTATCGAGTGTCGCGTGCGAGTTGGTGCGCTCTGTGGTGAGCTCTTCGACAGGGTTGACGAAGAACGTGACAAGTTAGGTTATTTCCGAGCTCCAACTTTATTCGTGGTCTGGCCAGTTACTCAGAGGATGCCCCGTCAAGACAGTTACACAGGTTCCTTGGAATTGGCAAAATTAATGATTTTGTTACATTTGTTACAATAGGTTTCCGTAAATTAGCGTTTGATTCAATGAAATATCTAAAACTAGAGAATATCCGATTTTTTCTACTTTTCTGTATTGATGTAACTATGGATCGTGCTTTTAAAAACGTAGAATATCTACGAACCTAAGTACAAATAACACTACTATAAGAAATAATAATAATTAAACTAGCTTTTTAAAACTAAAAACAACTAGGTTGCAAAAACCTGAATACAAATAAGGCTCCCTGGTGCCTTTCATTGTTTTTTTTATAGTCATCAGTTTCGGACCAGACCAATCGAGCACTTTAAAAATTTAATTTTGTATGTATAACATAAAGAGACGTTTCTTGCATTACGAATAACATTTTACACTTTTTAGATTTTTTTATTTTTTAAGTAATATTTTTTCGTAAAAATACAAAGACAGGCTGTTTATTGTAATTACACTAATATAAGTAAACAAAAATAAGAAAGTGAAATAAAAAAATGCTGTAGATTTTAACGAAAATATTCAAAAAGAATTGGTTTTAACACTAACTCCCATAATGTGTGGCAAATATATCGCCACACGGCACGTATCTAATCCCGGGAAATGTTGATTTTATGAGAAAGTCTTACTCGGGAACCGAGTCCCGGTCGTCATAAAGATAAGACCAACAATGGGCCATATAAGCGAAACACCGACCATACTAATATGAATATGAAATTTCGTCTGCTATTACGATTTGTCGAAATTTGTCTTGAACACCTTACGCTTGAAGGTTAGAGGTCAAACGAAGGCTATAACTAACATGCAAATTTAATTTTAAATATATATTTACCACTACCTAGTAGCATAAGTTTTGCAAAGGGAAGCAATCATATACTTACATAAAACAGGAAAACAACACTTGTATAATTTGATATATTTGGTAATATATGACAGGAGAACTAAGAAACTGTTTAGATGACGGTCAAGCTTCTCGCATCATGTCGCTTTTGAATATTAAAATGCCAACCCTGGGGTAACGAGGTAGATCGGAGTACTTAAATGTAAACTCACACATTAGTTAATTAACACACTGTATTACAATAATAAGTGCCGCCTTTAACCCTTTGAGAGGCAACTATTAAATTTCATGAGACGGAAACAACCTTACCCTGCAGGTACCTACTAAAAATAGGTTTCAGTTGACGTCGCCAGTTTGTAAAGCCGAGAGTAATTTCATCGCAAATGTGGCCGTTCTAGTGTTAAGCATATTGTTTAAAGACATTTAGTATGTACATCATTGCATAGGTAAAAGGTACATATAGTAGCAGCAATAGTCCCGGGCTCCTCAGTGCAATATCGGGCAACTACTTGTAAATGAAGCAACTCGTAAAATGCGAACATAGATTTGTTTATCACTACCACTGTGACAATATCTAGGTGATCGAACCTTGCGATGACCTGACGCCTGAATTGATACCACTTCCTTTCTGTCCTAGCCACAATATCATCCGTTCTCCCTACTATTGTGTTGTGATTTGGTAGGGTAAATTGTCTTACGTTAGAGGTGTAAAATCCCAGCCACGCACTAACACCATCAATACTCTCTTATTAATAATCATGGACTAAAGTATTCCCAGGTGGTATTATAGTGTTTATAGCACTGTGGTACAGACTATAATACCAATATAATTTTACTACTACTTTAGTCATTGTTTATTAATAAGGCTGGTAATTTTCAGAGCCGGTGCGCATTTAACATCTATCCGCATGCTAGAGTGCCTTCCATCAGTATACAAAAATGTCCCAACATGGTAAATGTACAGGCGCTGGTAAAATTATTCTACGATATGTAGAAGAACCGACACTATAACATAACATACGTACACTTATTTATTTTACTTAAACTTATTTATTTTATTTTATTCATAAACTTATTTATTTTATTTTATTTATTTTTATGGTATTGGAAGACAAGCAAGCTAACGGATTTCCTAATGGTAAGAAATTCACGCCGCCTAGAGATACCAAAGGTGGTAATGGTGCGCTACTGACTTGAGGCCGGGAATTATGCCTCGAGCTAAGTTTACCGGTTACCTTATAAGGTAACAATTGGGAGTTGATGTGTTCCAATTGGGAGTATACTCCCTCAACGGTAAGTACTGCCATTATGGCCCTACCAACTAGTTAGATGTCGCGGTTCTAGTGACGTAAGCCTATGCTCTCCTTTTACGAGCTGCATGACAGGAAGGCAGATGGCCTATTCTGCAAAGGAACCCGGAACAACACGGAGAAAAATAGTTATAATTTAAACAATAGGTTTTTGTTTGTAACTTGAAACTGTGTTAGTGGTTTGTAATCTCTGCCATGCAACAACACCGTACCCTTTTGATTCTAAATTTCTGTATTAAAAAGAAAGAGAAATGACAAGATAGTTTAACTAGGGATTATTAAACAACCGCCGTAGTGGCACCAACTCAATCAGAAGAGGTGGGATCGACCTCACCCCTTCTTCCGGTACTTATAACAGGGGCTCTCTTCGGTACTAGAGCTGAGCCAACGCTCTTTAAAATCTAGAACACTTCATTTAAAAATCTTATTCTTGTGACTCTATGCTAAGTTATTTGGATGTTTTATGATGTAACTAGGATTGAGTTTTACTCCTGAAATGGATTTGACATAAACTACTTGTAACATGAATTGCATGGAGATGTGACCATCCTATCGCCCAATACTGGAAAGTGTGCAAAAAATAATCATACTATAAACTTCCTGATAGCAATAAATAAGTAAGAACAGGTCTCTCATAGACCATACTACTATTTGGAACACTACAGTGTAAGCACTAAGGTTATCGCGGCAGGGATAGGTAAGACGGTCGGTAACATTCATCATTACAAAGATCTACCACTTAGTTAGAGCACTGTGTTTTGTAAAATATATTAAAATTTATCATCCACAAGACCATTATTTTCCTCCTGTGGTGTCGGTTCATCGAGCTGTGCTTGCTGCCAAGCAGTCGGTGAGCTCTTCCACTTTATCCACCTTACTCAGCTTAAAATAAATGATGGTTGTTTTTTAACAGTTCGCCCGGACTAGTACCACTGCCATAGCTATCTCAGCCGCGTTACAGTGACGAGCAACAAACTCAACACTTCAGCTTCACTTGGCAATGTACGATTACAAGTTTCAGTAGCTGTATAAGACGTACTACCTACTCATTCCTTACCATCAGGATATCTGTCTACTTTTTTTATTTCTAATCCCATAAAAATAACAAAATTAAGTAAATTTGGCATGACGTGACGTCGTGCCATATAATTAAATTTGAATGTCAATTGTCAGTATGAAAAAAGCAGACAAATACAGGCTGGTATCTTTTATTATGTATACATAAACAGATTTAACAAATGAGGAATATTTGAAGTGAATTGCTATTCATTATACAATGCCATTTAACAATGAAATACCCCGCAGTCGCCGCGAGTTAGTAGACGTGATTCGACAGTGCATTACAAACAACGTTAATTGCTAGCTGCAAGCCCCGGGCTGGCGTTTATTGTTAATAGTAATTTGAATACAGTTCGTTAAAACAAGCCCGTAGGTGGCCGTGGCACCCCCTGGACCCTCACTCACCCCGTTAACGAATTTCCTGAATGCATTATCCCAACAATTGACAATATCAAATAAACCAAAAGCGTAATATTCATAATGTATCAAATAATATTTCAATATAGCCTTGGTGTTTACAATGCTATGTAACAACAGTATTGGTTTATTTAATATTCAATTAAACTTAGTATATGAGAGGCCTAACGTCGGCAACGCAATTTTAATACCTATGATATTGAGGGGCGGCGTGCCTTTTTTACAATAAGTAAATCCGTTTACTAGATTGGCTAAGCAGGAAATCACATGAAAACATTAAACAATTATTTATTTGACTAAACGATTTTTTTGCATCTTTCGTACCTACAATTCTCTTAAATCATCAAGAGGAGCTCAAACATTTCAGTCGCCATTGTGCCTCGTCAACATTGCTTTTTTCGACTAAGTAATAAGAATAAAGTAAAATGTAATGCACGTCCGCCTACGTAATGTTTTTCAAAAAGTAGCATTGACTTTACATACATTTTGTTGCTTATTAATTATTCTTCGTTGAGGTGACATCATTTTATATCTGTTTACACATTACGTTTTGAATGTCTCCGACACATACAAGTACGTAAGCGAACGAAAACTACGTTCAATTAAAATTTAAACCTCTTGTCTCATTAAACTTCGCCGTAGCCGTAGTATCAGGATTCGTAGAGCGCTACGAACCGTGCTACGCAGTGCGGCCACCGACTGAATAGCTCACTGTAGGTAGGGCTATAGTACGCTCCGGTTGCTGCAACTAAGCTTTCATTACGTTTGCTGCGCAACTTCTATTAATCGCCCTCTAGTACTCAATTATTGTATTGTCATCTCAAGACCTTATTACACAATGCGATTACTAACTGGCTAAGCAATCGCCACTAAATCGCCTTTGTGGTCTAGCGGTCCGGCGTTGAACTTGTTTTTTTTTTAAATTAAAAAATAAAGTTGTCGGGGATTGGATATGAGCCCGCTTGGCTTGTCATCTATCTCTTTGTAGGACTTAGTGTCTTCGGCTAGGCGTGGGTGCCTTGTTTGTGCCTTTGCCTATCCCTTCGGGGATATAGGCGTGAGATACTTTTTTAAGCTAACTTATTGACTAGCTAATATAACTAGACTTGACAGAACATCGCATAGTGTAATAAGAATAAGCAAGTTGCCTGTCTTAGTTAGACCGCTTGAATGGGCTCGACCGTGCTTACTGGCTAGCTTGCTTATTATTGCGTACTGTTATAAGACTGAGAACGCTGAGACCGTTCGGGTAGGTTCGCGTAAAACGTAAACTCTCAGTATTTCCAGAATTGACTTTTTTCTACCGTAGAAATGAACTTTCTTTTGCCCACATTTTTTTTCTTTTTTATCGATACGGTGAATGCATTAAAAGCTACGGGAACTTTCTGGTGCGACGGCTATCACCCGCTACTTACGCGACTTATACCGTGCAAATGAGTTAGCGTGCAATTTTAAGCTATGTGTAATCGCAAGCAGGCCGATGCTTAGTAAGACTTATGTAATCTAATAGGGCTTTTAGGCGAAAATGCACAAGAATTTATGTGCCGCAGTCTCCAATCAATCCATTTTAAATGAAAACCATAATTATAACTTCAATTTATACCCTGTGCAGCGGTTTACATATTATTATCCCCGTGTTGGTTCGGGCTCCTTTGCAGAATAGACCATCTGCTTTCCTGCCAGGCAACTCGTAAAAGGCGAGCATAGGCTTACCGTCACTAACACTGTGACATCTGACTAGGTGGTAGATTGGTACCACCGCCTTACGTATTCCTGCCGCTATAACATCATGACGTGTTCCGGTTTGGAGGGTAAGGTAGCCGGTAAACTTACTTTTGATCGAAGCCTAACATCCTGGCCTCAGGTTGGCAACGCACCATAACCACCTTTCGTATTTGATATTTTCCATCTTCGGCGCTTGGTAAAACTTCCAAATATTCATATTTTTAAAAGAAAGAAACACTTGTACTGTTTTATTTATCACTTATAATTTATTACTTTGTAATTAGTGGCCTACCGGTTTCGCTTATACAGCATCATCAGGGCTAAAACTTAAACTACTCAACAAAATTATTTTTGATAGTGTAAATATAAATTCATTTATAATGGGTAAATACAACACACCTTCTCTTCAATAACCAAACAAAGACATCAAAAATGGCGCATAGTGGTGTCTATAGATTGGAATGTGAGGAATGTAATGCTGAGTATGTTGGACAAACTGGAAGGTCATTTTCAATAAGAGTTAAAGA
>NJDC01000609.1:382077-392232 GCA_002245475.1 Calephelis virginiensis | reverse complement strand
GCTATTCCAAAGCGAAGTTTTGAGTCAAAAAGCTAGACTCGCTTTGCATAATTCTGTGCTTATTCCAACGTTATTGTATGGAAGCGATAGTTGGGTGTGTCAGAAAGAGCATGAAAGTTGGATAAATGCGGTCGAAATGAGAGCACTACGGAAACTCTGTGGTGTAACGCTCGCCGACCGCATTCGTAACAGTGAGATCCGAGAAAGAGTGGGATTGAAAGAAAGTGTTGGTGTTAAAATGCGAAAGGACATGCTCCGCTGGTTCGGTCATGTGGCAAGAATGACAGATGAAAGATTGATAAAGCAGATATATAATGCGAATGTGGATGGATGTAGGTACCCGGGGAGACCAAGGCTGACATTTCACGATCAGATCAATCGGATATTATCCGAGGGTGGTGTCAAGAGTCTCCGAAACCGGCGTGTTTGTATGAAAAGGGTTATGAATGTGAAGGAAGCAAGACAGGTTAGTCAGGATCGTGAGATCTGGCACTCTCTGCCTACCCCGTAAGGGACTTGCCGTGAAGATATGTGTGTATGTGTATGTAATTACTAGATTTCGTCCAAACCAATTTTCAGTGGGAGATAACATGGTAATGTACATCATATATATTTTTTAGTTTTAACGTTATCTTATTTTAGAAGTTACAAGGAGGGACGGACACATTTTTCCACTTGAGAAGGTTCTCTAGCACAAACTATTTAGTTTAGAAAAAAATGGAAGTAGAAACCTAAATATCATTACACTTTTGGATTTGATGCTAAAAAACATTTGAGTTTAAGTTCTACGTAAACCCCTAAAACTTATTGTTATTTTCTATTTTTATGTAAAAACCTTAAAGCGCTTCACTAAATACACTTAGTACATTTCAAGTTTCAACAGCATAGCTCGTATAATTACAGAATAATGACTTTGACGTCCGGACGGACAGACAGACAGTCAGTACAAATCTATAAAGGTTCAGTTTTTAGGGAAAAAGATATTGTTTTAATGGGTTGTAGGTAAATGTTTATTAACTATTCTCAGTATTCATACTTTTCCATATTTGTACTGTGCACTTTTCCTACATTTATTGAAGAACACAGTCTCGAGCAGCTTAGAATGATTTGACAAGTATTCGGTTAGTGCAACGGCGTGCACACGAATGTCCCGCCACCGACCTCCGTGACCGCAAAACGAGCTGCTTCAGCTCAGTCTCCCCTCACTCCTGTTACCGCAATGCGCTGAATATTTTAATCATTTCAACCATACATTTAAATCTATTTTACATTTAATACATCTAGCCTTTTGTGAATCTCTTACTCACGCTATAATTAATTAAAGTAAAGTGAGACGAAACGGTGGTAATATTAATCAATCAACTTTTTATTTGGCAACACATTTATGTTTGTATTGTTTTAGTTATAGTTAAATAAAATTTAGAAAATGTATAACTATATCTCATAATTCATCAATTAAATTAAAATAACTAGCCCTAAACACGCGAAGCAAAGATGATTTTACTACGCAATGTTATCACCAAAACAAATGGTGCAAGGACGAAACTGAGCACTGATTTTTAATTAAATAATATCACCGTCATGTCAGTCGTTGGCGGATACGACGTCGTGTCACATGTTTTTTAGTTTTTGACATGGACATGAGCAACAATTTTTAAATCATTTTTTTAGTATATACCTAGTAGTAGATCATTAATTAATTTGTATCAAGTTATTATCCGATTGCACAAAATCGGGATTAGATTATTCAAAACTAGTTGAGCCGACAAACGCTGTCCTGTCCTTGTTATGAATATTGATTTTATTTCATATTGACCTTCTCCTGAAAATAATAACACAAATAAAAAAAATCCACCTGTTCCGGCGTGACGCGATGACCGACGGAAACAGGGATTAATTTTTATATAAAGATGAGTATATATGTATATTAGATAGATTATTCACTGGTCGTTACAATCAATCATGTCAGGGTATTAAGTAAAGCGGTAGCATCATTATGAAGTACATCGTGTGAGGTTTGGCTATATCGAGAAGATACACCTAACTTATAGTAGGTAGTAACTTATAGTACTTATACTATTTAAATTATGCGCTTCGACTATATTCGTCAAGCTTCGGAAATAACTCATAATTTATCATTTCACTTTAATTTGGATTAGGTCTGCCAATTTAAAAATAAAGTTATAAAGTGTAAAAAGAGTAAAAAGTGCAAAGCCGAAGCGCATAATTTAAATAGTAGTACTGTATACTGACCAAAGTTATACACGATGTCCCCAAAATTGACTGATTTTACTCAATGTGTAAACACATTACACAATATTAAGGAACACAATATAGTACATTACACAAAATTAAAGAATTATGAGACAGCTCTCTGCTCGTGTCTGCCGTGTTGTCCAACGTCGCGGTGCCTGGGGCTGATTTTGGATTTTCCATTTCGGTTACTTTATTGAACCCATGCAAAAACGTGCGAATACAGTCTCTCTCTTTTCTCTTCACGGCTGTATCGATAGTTATAAGTACTTTATCTGTCCGTAAGATATTAAATGTTGGCTAATCTTTTTTAAAAAAAAGAAGCCTTCATTTTCTGAAAATTACTAGTTTTTCAGATATAGTGTATTATTAAAACACGGCAATTATATCATCATAAGATCATCGAAGGAGCATCGACTTAGAGATCGACTATTATCATAAAAAGTCATTACAACCTCATTTTGGTTAATTAATATCAGTTTAAAATAATGCATCATATGCTGAGGTGTTTCTATGAACACGATATTAGATCAAACTGCAGATAAAGGTGTTAGGCATCACGAGTTTTGATTTTGGAACAAATTGCCCGCGACATAATTTGCTACAACTCAAAAACCACAAGTGGGGATTATGATAAAATTTATTTGGAACCATGCTAAAATCCTACCTAATAAAAAATAATTGAATACGGTTTAGGAAGTTTTACTGCGCTTAATTATTTAAACAATTATTTATTAACAGTGAAAACGACAGATTCTTTTAAAAATTCCTAACCTACCAAAACGACCAAAGTTTGTAATACAAAAATACGTAAAAGTAATAAAAACAAGTAAAGTTTGAGTACAAGGAGAGTTCAGCGAGATACTTCAGGTCCAGTTCGTATTCTGTGGATCGTTACTTGACGATCTCCACCGTGACGTCAACGGACTGCAGTAAAACTTTTAGTGGCACTTCAGAGAATGCTCAAGTCCTTCGCAGTTCTTATCTATGTTGTAAATTGATCCATTTCACTCGTCCAAAATACAGACAAAACATTTACTCACGCATTTCACATCACTATAAGTGTTTATTGTCGCGCTCCTCTTGGAGTATGACATATCATGATTGCATATATATGTATATCTATGCTTCTGTAAATGTATCTACATGACTTACGACCAATATTAATAATCAATCCTAATCCAAAACTCGCTGTCCAAGATTGATATTTTGATCCATTTTTATGTTATCGCTTGCCAATAATATATCTGTGCACAGGATAAATATGAGAATAAGGTATAGGATAGGCCGGCGGATACGCAGCTATCTAGATTGCTTGAAATCCATTAGATTGAGATACATTATTAACATTGGCCGTTACTCGTCGTCATTTAACTATCTAAGAATTAACTCTTAAATTGAAAACTAGTTTGCCATTTAATATTATTAAAAGCTAAAGTAAAATTGGCTTCTTGTGTTTTAGCTTTCGCGTGTTTCTACAGATAAAGCTCTAAAAAAGTTGTAAAATAACAAGAAAAGGTGTGTGTGCGATTCATACACGATAGAAGTGAAACTTCAGTAAATCCACAAAAGAATGAGATGAATATATATTTGTGTCTCTTACCTGTCGTTTTTCCGAATTTTTAATTTGAAAGATAAAACAGCTTATATCTCTATTTATCGTGGGTGAAGCTGCGAGTAATACATTCACATCCGGCGATATTAATAAACATAATATTAAATTAAACATTACTACGAAAACAAGACATTTCATTGAAAATAATGCATTAAGTTTACAAACTGTGTTCAAATATATTACGTTTTAGATTACGAGAGTGACGAGGTAATGCTGCGAGGGGGTTCCACTGGGAGCGAGCAGCACCTGCGAGTAATGTCCCTGCCAAGTGCCAGCGTTATTTTAACGTAAATGAATCGCGTTTGCGTTACTTTCGCGATAATTAAACCTGTCAACGTCACCAGAGGGCGTTCTCTGCACGTACTCCATTACGTGATATTATTTCAACGGCATATAAAATGTTTTAATTGTTCATTTCATTGGCTACTGTTTCCACAATATGTAGGTTCTTACATATTGTAATAATAGCCACTCAACGCAAACAAACAGACAGTAAGTGTCCTGGTATTTATCGTATTTAAGCTGTAGGTACTAGGCTTACTTTACGCCTTATCTTACCCAATTTTAGTAACATTTAGATTTTTTAAAATATGTTTAACATAAAGTACACCGTGCGGCTGGCTACCACGCTCTGGCTTCTTGATTCCTGGTCTACTGTGGCACCCTGTATAGTGTGCATGTAATACACTTCTCTAATTGGACATTCAGATACATTTCAAAAAATTTCTTTGAATTTGTTGTTCAACTGTTTTATTGATTGTCCAAGCCCGAGACGGATCAGACGTCTTGTACCGTAGAATACGACTATGTAATATGACTATGAAATCTATAGTCATACAAATTTCAATTCAGAAATAAATTGACAGACAAATATCATCAGATGTCGGCAATGATATTTTTCCTAACACATTTATAAAAAAAATAAACTAATTTAGTAGCGTCACTTCAGCTCAATCGATATCTTCATGATTTGTCATTTTCTAAAACGTAACCTAAGTCACTTTGAAAAATATGCTTTGAAAGATAATACGAGTATTATCACAAGTCTTCTTAACAAAGTGTTAAACAGATTTTGCTTAAAAAAAATTAAATTTCTCATATAACATTACGGACGGAAAGACTGTCCGTGCATCAGTCGCAGCTCGTAAACTGTGTTTATGGCGAAGTATACTTTGTGGTCGCTTTTATATGACGGCTCTTTACAATCCTTTGAGCTCCCCGTTCAAGACCGTTAAACCACATTGTGATGCCGCGGACGTCACTTCATAAGGTGTGTCATCTACTACCAAATGACGGAAACTTTATGGTTTCTTTAGAGTTAAAAATATAATGTCGACGTATCAAAATATGCTTAAGCCGCTATGTGTTGTTAATGTTTGCTCTCATTTGAACCGTTTAACATTTTTATATCTTAAGTTTAACCCGTGGGCAGTTTTATCTCATTTATTTTGCTTTTAAATTTATATTAATTTTATACTATATTTTTGTTGTATATAACATTTTTTTTTGACATATGTATATGACATTTTACTATACAGGAAATTATTCTAAAGTTACCGCCATTTGTGTAACAAAAATTATAAATTAATGTTGCTGATAATACTTATTTATCTTGGGGTAAGGAAGTAACTCGCCAAGATGAGCAAAGCGAAACACGAGGTCACTGCCTAACTACTTTTTCTTGTACCATTTCTTCGTTATTTTGAACCCCCATAACTTCGGTTAGGGTAATGTTAGATAAACCAAATTTTCAGTACATGAAGTCTGTAGTAAACTTATTAAAAAGGTAAAGTTTTAAGTGCATAGCTGTTATACTTCCTGAAGTCCTAGAAAGTTCAAATTTTGCATATAAAAAACATTAGTACAAGAACGGCAATCGAAATAGGCCTTTTATCCAAAACTTGTAATTTGTATCAGCCCATGCCACCATCTAGATTCTAGGTAGTTACGAGTACTATGATAGATAACACTATGTATAAAATATAAGCGCGTCGCTATCTTAGTGCCGAGTTATAAAGATCGATGTGCGAATTACTTTACCATGCAGTACAGAACTCGACAACGGCAAGCTTTGCCGGAAGGAACGGTGACACCATTCAGGGCGAGCTTCTATACAACTTTCTTTCCCTTAGTAACTTAATTAGTTATAGAACCTAGTGTTGTCATAAACCACGTTATAATTCCAAGATAGTTTGTGTGTAAATAAGTTCGCTCTACTTACCACTACTTGTTCATTTCGAGATCAAAAACTCGAAAATCCTTCGTATCAAAGTATTACAAACTCGCTTAAAAAGCTTTAGGAATTATGTTTTTATTTTTAAAGCTTTTTAGATTTTGTCCGTTGAAAGTAAAAAATATGAAAATTCTATTAGTGAATTACGAGGGCCCTTGTCATAATTAAGATTTGAATTGCTCTCTTTTACAGAGTTACTTTTTCTTAATGTTTCCAGAAATAATTTCTCAACCAAAGATTTAAAATAAATCACTTTTGCTCAGGTTTAACCAGAGGAAAGCTCTTTTTGGTTTTATGTTAATAAAGAAATTACACAGATGTTTTAACACTAAAGAAAGAAAATACCGTTGGCTGTGGATTTCAGTCCTAGGTACTGTTACTAGTTCTGCATATTTAAAATTTATTAAAAAATATACATAGGTGAAAATGGGCAGCACAACCCATTTCTTAGAATTTTTGTCCGTCTGTCTGAATCTACTGAACCGATATAACGAAATTTGGCGAGTAGATGCCTTTTCCATGTTTTGAGGAAGGTTGTAAGTCACCTTTTTCCCCGCTACCAAAGGGGTTCCCGTAGGAGAGGAGGTAAAAGTCAAAATGTAAATTGGGTTAAAATTCATTAACGCGCAATCCGATTTCATTCATTATTTATTGTTTACTGGCTGTTTCGGCAAATTTCGTATCTATCCCAATAGAAAAAATAAATTTCATATTTAATTTTTTTTATAAAATATTTTGCTCAGTTTTTTCATAAAACTAATTTTTTAATAAATAAAAATATGTCATTATTATGTTTGCATGGATACATCCGCAGCGTGCGCGCCAGTAAATAGGATACGGTAGATTTCCCAAGGAAGTATCAGTGTCGAGGCGAAATGTGCGTTGAGTGCTAGTGCTGTGTGGTGATTTTTCGGTAGGATTGGCGAAGGTCGTGACCAATAGGATTGTTTCCCGACCTCCGACTTTATTCGTGGTCTGATCGCAGTGGACGGCCGCGGAAATGTTAGTTATGATTGTCACATTCTATGACATTTGGAAGATATCCCACCACAACAACAAATTTAATTAAGGTTTATTCGATATCAGGTAAGAAAATCAGTCAAATTTAAGTAAATTTTGTTTCAGTTTGAATTACAATGCAGGGATTGGCCTTCCCCATACCACCGCAGTAGTAAGCTAAGGGTAGTGAACCTTATTACGAGAGAGTCTTCGTAGAACTCTCACATCCACAGGTTGTAAAAATTTTGATATAAATAACAAGTACATACACCAGACTCGCTTTGCATAATTCTGTGCTTATTCCAACGTTATTGTATGGAAGCGAGAGTTGGGTATGTCAGAAAGAGCATGAAATAGGATAAACGCAGTCGAAATGAGAGCACTACGGAAAATCTGTGGTGTAACGCTCGCTGACCGCATTCGTAACAGTGAAATCCGAGAAAGAGTGGGATTGAAAGAAAGTGTTGGTGTTAAAATGCGAAAGGGCATGCTCCGCTGGTTCGGTCATGTGGCAAGAATGACAGATGAAAGATTGACAAAGCAGATATACAATGCGAATGTGGATGGATGTAGGTACCCGGGGAGAGCAAGGCTGACATTTCACGATCAGATCAATCGGATATTATCCGAGGATGGTGTCAAGAGTCTCCGAAACCGGCGTGTTTGTATGAAAAGGGTTATGAATGTGAAGGAAGCAAGACAGGTTTGTCAGGATCGGGAGGTCTGGCACTCGATACTCTCTGCCTACCCCGTAAGGGATTTGGCGTGAAGATATGTACATACATACACCTGTTATAATCCAACGTTTTTAATCCGCTAGTACTGTGTTCAAAAGTACCTAAAATGACACGATTCCAATTTCCAATTGGCATGATATCGAGATTCAAGAGTAGCCCTACAGATCCGAAAACAGAGTACTAGAAATATTTTACCATTGCATTCATTACTCTTTTCTTACCCTAATTTTTTTTCTTTTATATGTTATTTAAAGTAACTAAATTTCTGAAAGCAAAAGTTGTGTCGTGTTATCCTGAAGACATAAATCCTCGGGTCACACGCGACCCATCCTCGGTTCAATTACATTTTACCACAATATCTGTATGCCCGTTGGCGTAAGGGACAACTTTTCTAAAGATAAATCGCAAAACATAAAAGGCGGTTCTACAGTCTGTAATATGAGTCAAATATATACGATGATATCGGAAGAGGCAACACGAAATATTGTATAGTGCATAGTTCGTCATAGGCCATGGCCTTTTCGCCACAGTTGTGAGATTCGAGAGGAGCGAGATGTACTGTTTTTCTATCGATTCCAGAATTATATAAGTTGTATCTCATCAAAATCATTTTATTGCGAATGAAGTTACGAACTGCTAGTGATCTTTGAAATATTTATTTGTACGAGTATGTAATCAATAAACTGGAATAATGTCGACTTGAACAGTCATTTGAATTTTACGAGAAACTCACGTTACTATTAGCCTACTAGGTATTTGTAGATTTAGTGGTAGTACAGTAACAAAGCCCAGGCCGAGGGTGGCTGACTGCAGCTTGTACAAATACACTACAAAACCACGCACCTACGTAAACATGAACGAGCAATAAATTAATCTGAAACAATCTCGAGCAATCTTATTTAATGATCTGCAATGATATTGAATGTGGGGAGAGCGCGGTCGGTCACGTGCGCGGCAGCCTTGTTGGCTTGCCGTTCTATATTAACACTTTTCTTTTTTCTTTTAGTTTTTGGAATGGGAGATAGTATTTGCCATTATTCAAGTTTAAGTTTGCATCTTATTCCCAGATTTTGCGAAATCATGGTTTTAAATTATTCAAATCTAGTCATTAGTCATAATAGAAAGTCAGACTCTTGGGTAAAGTCAAAAAGATTAAAAGCTTTGGCCACCTTACTCACGCACATTTAATGTGACTTGGCGACAACTTCACTTGTGCACTTTAACTAAACAAAGTTGTCAAAATGCCCCTAAATTGACTGATTTTACTCATAATGTACCCGAAATTCAATAAAAATACAACCATTTTTCTTTTTATGGCGCAAAAACTTTCCGCTTAACCTATAAACCATGAGAACGGAATTGTTTAAAGCAAAGTTTGAAACTACGAAAAACGTGTTGTTAAGTCCTTATTATTTCATACTAGCCTACGCGGCAAACTTCTACGAAAAGCTACTAATAATAGGTATGAAAAATATAAACTATTGTATGTCCATTTTCAAACTTCATTCATTCGTTAATTTAAAATTTTCAAAAAGAATTAGCAAAATTGGTTCATCCGTTCAAGCGTGATGGAACATGACCACTCGAAATGGGGATTAATTTTTATAAATGTAAGATAAATTTGACCGCCTTCACCAATCAACCGCAAGGCTCCGGTTCGAATCCCAACAGGGGCACGCATTTGTGTGATGAACATTTAGATATATGCATTTAAGGGTCTGGGTGTTTATTAAATTTGTGTTGACTAACACCCATTACACAAGCATATACTCTTTGTCATATAATTAACTAGCTGCTACCTGCAGCTTCGCCCGCGTTTTCACAGAAACCTGGTGTGCGATCGGGATTTAAAATAGCCTATATGTTAATCCAGGTCACGATCTATCTGTCTTCCAAATTTCAGACAAATCCGTTTAGCCATTCGAGCGTGAAAGAGTAACAAACATCCATACATACATACTTACAAACTTTCGCATTTATAATATTAATAGGATTTATCATTCTTAGAAGGAAAATATCCTGATCGTTTAAAAAAGTCTGTTGTCAAGCCATTATTTAAAAAAGGGGATATGTGTGACATGAATAATTATAGACCAATAACTTTAATTCCAGTAATTTTTAAGATTTTTGAAAAAATAATGTATGAAAAATTATACAGTTATCTACTTCAGTTTAATTTATTAAAAAATAATCAATACGGATTTAGAAAAGGTAGGTCTACAGTTTATGCATGTTTCGACTTAGTTAAAAAAGTAACAGAATGTCTAAATAGTAAAAAGTTTCCCCTTGCTGTATATTTAGATATGAGTAAATCGTTT
>NJDC01000609.1:356403-380903 GCA_002245475.1 Calephelis virginiensis | reverse complement strand
GAATGTTGGGTGCGCAGGAGTTTGTTTCGCCGTTTCTTCTCCTGTCTGGCTAGGTTTGGAAACGGTGGTAGTTTACGGTAGATAGGGATAAATAAATTTACATTCTAAAAATTGTATGTATTAAAAAAAATCATGTAATCTCAAAACAAACAAAAAACAGTGTGTAAATAGTAAATCGTGAATAAATAATTAAAAACATATTAAAATATTTGCACACCACACGTTGGTACGCTTAAATAATTTTGTAACATATTTGTAACACTCATATTCCGCAAATAAATATTTTTTCTTTCTTTCTTTTCTTTCTTTCTTTCTTATAATTTGCTTATTTTGGTGTTAGGTTCAATTTGTGTAACTTGTCCAGAGATATTTATTTATTTGCATATAGATATATTAGTAGATAAAATCATGTAAGGGTATTAAGTAATACTGAAAAATATATAGATATTACTTGGTGTCTGCATTGTTTGATAACTGGATCATTTAAAGTAGTGAATGCTATGGTGCGTGCGATCCGCACTACATTATAATTACTAGTACGAGAAGAGTATAGGAAGATAACTTGTAAGTTACATACGAGGACAAGATTGATGGTTGTTTTTTTTTCTTAATAGCGCACTGTTCACTTTATTGTTTAACACCATATGTCAAACACAAGTCATTAAAAAGAAGTAAAATTGTAGTTTCATGCATGAAACCAATAAAAAAAAACAGTAAGGTACGCTTAACATATTAAGTGTTGAATATTTAGTTTTTATTTTAACTAATAGAAAGTAAATATAATTGAAGCTCAGTAGAGTTGCAAAATGAACTCCAACTTAAATACGATGCTCATCTAAGTAAACGATTATAGCCATTATTAAATAATAGTATAACTCTCATGAGTTACTTCATTTTGCTCAAATTTATATGCCACCACCTCCAAATCATAACCTACATTTCGAAAAAAGTATCGTCAAATTCAATTGTTTTTGGTCGAGTAATATCATAACAAACCTACGAAAAAAACAAAAAACATAAAGACGGAATGATAACATTCTCCTTTTTGGAGTCGGATAGTAATAGAAAATCAACTACCAAATGTTCAACTTACATAAGTTTATATGCTGCGAACTCACTACAATGGACGTAGCGACCTCTACGACCAGCGCTTGCTGTGCTTGCTTTATTTTTTTTTATTTATAAAATACATTAACTTATTTAATCTTCATGTCTGGGTGTGACCGTACCTAATCTACTTCATGCTTAAAGAAGTAAAATTAGTCTTAGATATTTTTTAATTAGCTACAATTCTCGTTCTTTAATTTGAACGCGCTCATGAAACAGATATATTTCTCGCCCACGTAATTCTACGTGATATGACGGCTGGAATATACAGGGTTATTGGCAATTGGAACGCATCCTTTTAAGGGATTGTAGAGAAGGTCATTTGCTACCATTTTTGTCATTACAGTTTTTCTCCTTAAAAATTGAATGATAAAAAAAACATTTTGAGATTTTCATTTAAATCATAGTTTTAGAAAGGTTACATTCCATTTGTTCATTCAAAAATAATGTATTAATCCCCGAACACCTTAAAAGGATCCGGCCCAATTAACAATAACCCTGTATAAGATGGTGTCACTTGTGTACATAATGATTTTGGTAGACATGAAGACCAGATTAGTGGTCAGGGAAATTTCACAGTAATATTCTGTTACACTCTTCTGCAATACGCGTGTTTATTGTGTCGTTTTTGTAATCTCTGTAGTTTCATTAAGTTAATCTCCGAGACGATCAAATGTCGGAGACAAGAGAGAAACTCAACCTTGCAAGCAATTACAAGAAGGCGGTGGATGGATGGTTGTGTACTCGATAGTTACTCACACTTCAATGGCTTTGTTCCAGTTGATGACGTAGCCACTGAGCGTGAAGCTCTCGATGTTGACGACGTGGACGTTCCCCCGCTCCGTGCCCACGTGGATCCACTTGGACTGCAGCGGCAGATGCAAACATGTTATCCTGCAACAACACATTATAATATAGAGCAAACGGTTATTTCAAAACATCGAACTGCTTTCAAATGCCACTTCGGTAATTAAAAAATAAAAGTGAAACAATGAGACAAACTGATATACTGACAGACAAGAATATATTTTAAGTATAGGTCCAGTTCTTTTACATTTAAATTCATCTAAGTTTTTCATAACTTTATATGGTAAACCAGTAGACGGAATAAATATTTTAATGGTAGGTTGCAAACCTGAATCAGTGACCTCGAGCCTCTTTTCAGTAAATCAGTTTTCCTACCATCTACATGACAAGGAATAGGACTGACGACTACAGAAGTAAGAAACTCAACAGCTTGCGATAGCGGTTGGTGCTGGTGATGTCGTGCTGTTAACAAACTTGTGGTACCTCTGGAACCTAGTTTGTTTACTGACACCTGTTAATAAAGAAAGCTAATAAATCGTGAAAACAAAAAGTTCGCGTGTGTTCGCCTTCTAGACTAAATAAAGAAATAATGAGTTTTCAGAGCAAAGTCTATTGTAGACATGATTCACACATCGATCAGAACAACACAATGCGCAACAAACGTCCAGCACACAACACATCGCCAGCAAACACAACGCTTTTGTGGCGCCGCCCGTACTACCGGTCCGACCGACGCAGCACGGACACAATACACCCTATTTGTGGCATGGAGCCACTGATACAAAAGGTTGCTACGTGAACGGTAGATAAACAGGGTTGACACACTGGAGGATACGTTTGTTAACTACGTATCGCACATTTTAGAGCTAAGGCAAGAAATGTATTCAAACTTTTGGAATATGAAGTTTCAAATTTTAGCTTTTATGATATTATTGTTCTAATATTATAACGCTATTTTGTTTGTTTGAACTTATAGTTTGGAACTATTAGAAATAGTTTGGTACTAAGCCCGTCACACACGTAGCTATAATATATATTAATATGCCACGCTATAATATATATTATAGTAAGCTACTACACACGGAGACGATGCTATAATATATATTTTGCCCTCATTCATTGATGGTCGACCTAGCGTTAATATGCGATAATATAATCGTTGGTAGCGTTATAGAATTATATATTATAGTTTCGTGTGCGGTCGCTTGAATATTTGTATAGAAAATATATTGTAATATGTGTATAGTTCATATTAATATAATTATAGCTACGTGTGTGACGGGCTTTAGAAAGTTAAGTACTTTAGTAAAATTTGAAGTTATTTTTAGTGGACAGCACATTCTTCAAAGACCTCGACATATAATGTAGTCAACATTAGCGACATAACAACGTTCAGACAGGGGAGGGGGTCACTTCGTAGTTTACGTAGGTGCAGGCGGCATACACCTTGAACTGTGTCACGGCAAATCCTACAGTAAAAAAAATATCTAACGTCATTACGTAGTATTATTTCCGCTACACTCAGCGCTATATGAGTCTTCAAGCAACGTCTAAAGTTTAAATTCACACGCGCGAGTTTTTTAATAAATCGGGTTCAGTCGCTCGGGGTAACGTGAGCCTTTGCTACACATTACAACATAATTGAAGAGAATTTGCGTTTTATACGTATTCCTTAAGTTAGTACTATTCATTAATTCTGTAGTTATGGTGCGGTGTCAGCGCAAGCGGTCCATACTGCAATTTTCAGTAGGTACGTATAATGCTATGATAATTTTTCAAAAAAGACGAGCCCGTTGAGTTCTCAGTGTGGGAGTGCGATTCCGATGCGATGAATTCTAGTGTTTTTCCTACAATTTTAAAAATATTTTGATATAAAATATTGGTATATTCTCAAAAACAGTTTTGATAGGACGCAATTGATAGGAAATTAGTTAACTGAACTAAAATAAACATGATTTTGCACTGTGAATAAAACTTTTAAATCTTACTTAACTACCTTTAAATTGACATAAAAAAACGATTCTTAAAAATTATGCAAATTTTAATTAATAAAATGAAATTGCTTTGTTAATTGTACAATGACAGTAATAGAAAATAGCCAAGTAAAGTCATTCTAGGCGGTTGTAAACATATTACCTTTCAACAAAGATTTGTTTCTATCTTCTAATTACCGGATTTAATTAGGATAAAAATTAAATTAGGATTTAATCTACAATCCAGACGGATGCGAAATAATTTTTTCACCCGTCTTAAACCCCTTTAGGATGCTATTTACTCTTGTAACATCAAAACATTCGATTTATAACCCGAAATAAAATAAAGAATTTTGAATTTACGATAACCTAACGTTAGGATGTTAAGCGTAATACAACTACCTAATGTAATAGTAAATAAACAAGTCAAAATGACCATGAAGTGTCATCGATATTTTACATATCGAAATAGATTTCACAATTCCTTTTAATTTCAAAATACACTGGCCCAGTCGAGCCCCGTAGTTGGAGCGAAAGAATTTTCCTGTAACATGGCAAACCTATTCACTAAACTGATATGTAATTAAAAATGTTGTCCAAAATTAAACTAGCGGCTCGGCGCGCTTCATGCGTGCGGTGATTGTATTGGCACGCTCCGCCAAATGTTTGCAATATTGTGTTATGTAAAAAATGGAAACAAATAATATCAAGGCAAGAATCGTACCGCTCGACACTACTAGCTAGAGCTACTGACGGGTAGTCAATTTTCCCAGTTATTCTTGTCATAAAAAACCTTCTCCTGGCAATAACTAACATAACAAAAAATAATTAGCAAACTTGATCCGATCAGGCGTGATATGATAGGGAACCACGCGAAATGGGGGGAAAGCCACCTTGTGAAAAATGAATCGATCGAAGGTGCCTATAGTCATGACATTTTTTCCTCTACACGCTTAAACTGTGTTGGTTTGAGGATCTAACAGTTTAATTTGACTATTTTACATAACTCATATTGATCATATCGATTATGGTTCGGTGGGCTTATTTCACATTTTTGGAAGGCAATTAATCAGGCGGATATCCAGATGGTAAGAAATACAGGAAAAGGTAAACTGATGGCATTAGCGATGTCAATGACCTTCAACCAACGTTACTCAGAAAATCAAAATGTTTTTTTTATACTAGATTACCAATTTTAAATTCATGTAATTGTAAAACATATAAATGTTTTCATAAGCGTTTATTTTTCTCGTGACAACAAATAGTTCAGTCATACCACAACAGCGAAGTCAGTTTTTAACTTAAAAAAAAAAACTTGCAAAAGATTACATAAAAAAACATTAAGTGTATTCAATAAAAAGGCAGTCTTAATACATTGCGCCTAATCAGCTTACAAATATTTACCCAACTGCGTGACGCATAGGAAGGTAATGTGTTTATCAATCGATTCATCGTAACCTGGCGAGCACACAATATTATCAAAATTCACCACAGCGACAAGCAGACGCCTTGTACTTAAAATAAAAGAAACAACGCACTGTACGGGGATATGGGCGTGAAGCTACATACTATTTTAATTATTCTTTCTTAGCGACAACTTCAAAGTTCTAAGACTAAACATGTGAAACAGGAAATCTATAAAAAAACTACGTTACATATACACATAAAAACACATACATATAACATACATACATACATACATACATATCTTCACGCCAAGTCCCTTACGATCAGATCAATCGGATATTATCCGAGGGTGGTGTCAAGAGTCTCCGAAACCGGCGTGTTTGTATGAAAAGGGTTATGAATGTGAAGGAAGCAAGGCAGGTTTGTCAGGATCGTGAGGTCTGGCACTCGATACTCTCTGCCTACCCCGTAAGGGACTTGGCATACATATAAAATCTACAAAAAACGAATGGAAGGTGCCTATTTACTCGTATATAATTTATACAATGCATGTATATGCAATATAATAGAATAGAAATATACCCTAATGTATTTAGGGTATATTTCTCTATATAGCACAAAAAAAAATCCTTACGTCGGGGAATAAGTACCGTCGGAAAGAGGTAGTCAGAGGTACAACCAGTATACCCACGATTAGGCGAAGGTATTTCGTTCCACGAGATACAGGTGGCAAACGTATAGCCAACCGTTCACTTACTGAACCAATCCCAAGGAACGTAGTTTCTACTCGTATTAGAAAGACCAAGTTTTGAGTTATATTAGAAAGACCAAGTTTTGAGTTAGTTTAAATTGCGAACAATCCCACCATATGTACAGTATTTATTTTATTAAAACTTAAACCGGTTCATGACGGTTTAAACGTGCCTTCCAACGAAAGTAAAATTGGAGGGAACTTTGTTTTCATTTTCTTAAATTACATTAAATCGACGGCCCCGACGGATACAAACCAATGTTTACAAACAGTGTTACAAAGTGTGATAACAAACGCCTGTTATTTAATGAAAGCTTGTGCTGTGCTTGATTTTTTCCGACATGTGCCTCTGTGATCTAGCGGTCCAGGTGTTGGACTTGACTGCATGAGGTCGCGGGTTCGATTAACGGTTCGGGCAATTTAAATCGGGTTTTCCAATTTCTATTAAAAAAACAAACGTTGCTCGGGATTGGATATGGACCCGGTTGGCGATAGGCTTGCCACCTATCACATTGTGGGACTTAGTATCTTCGGCTAGTCATGGGTGCCCTGGTTGTGCCTCTGCCTATTTCTTCGGGGATATGGGCGTGAAGATACTAATACTATGTTGACCCAATATTGTCATATTTGAATATTTTTTTTTAAAACCTTAACTAATTATACATTCAAACTTTGTTTAGAAATAAATTTATCTATTAGAAAATACCGTATTAAAATCTGTTGAGCAGTTTTAAAGTTTAATGGTGAACAAACTAAGAGTCATCGCCGGTAGACTTTGTTTAATAATAAGAAAGTCAATTAATTTAACTAAAAAGTACAAAATAAAATTATTAATTCTGAAACACAAAAATCCGATCTGCACAAAAATAACGTAATAAAAAAAACTAAACAGAATTAAACAAGCCCAGTAGTTCAAAATGTCGGGACCCATTTAAATTTTACACTTCCTTGTGAAGAATGGTTTCCGACCTTTAATCTTCTGCTTTGCAAGGAATTTATGATTCATTTATGTAGGTATGTATCTGTTAAGGTAAATGTGGATAGTGCGGGTATTATGTATAATTACCGGGAACTATGCATAATTACCAGTGCTCGTGGTAAAGGTTGTAAAAGCTTTATAATTAAGATCACAGTTACCGCAATAATATAAAATTACCATACCCCTTTAGTAGATGTAGTAAAAAATGAAATCAAAATCGAAATCAAATGCTAATTAGAATAAAAACAGTGTTATTTGTTTAAAATCAAGAGATCAAACCTTTTGTTTGGTTAAGCAAAACATAAAATTATGTGAAGTTGATTAGTCGGAATCGTCTCCTCCCTATCTAAGGATCCTGATTCAATAGTCGCTTGTTGTGTTGTAATCTCAGTATGAATTTAAATTGGTATCAATATGTTCGCTGGCTTGTCCATTCTGATTTTTACCATTGCCTGTTCTTCGTTTGTAATATCTTATTTTGTTTATCGTTTTAAAGAGCTGGCAAGAAAGTTTTCAAAGCCACTTTTGCTTTACACCCAAACATAGCCTTATAGGGGCCACGACTTTTTTCGTTCCTGAGTAATGAGCTTATTTTTCACTAGCTGCCCGCCCCGGCTTTGCACGGGTATAAAATATAAATATAAACATTCCTCTTCAATCACCTTATCTATTTAAAAAAACCGCATCAAAATCCGTTGAGTAGTTTTAAAGATTTAAGCATAGAAAGGTACATAGGGACAGAGGAAGCGACTTTGTTTTATATTATGTAGGTAGTGACAAACTGAATAAATTTTATTCTTTCGGAGCATTTTGTGGTCTTATTTGTTTCTAACCATTTGGCCCTTTCTACTGAACCTTGTAATTGGCTATGATGTGGTTTTCTATGTACAATATTAGGTTCATACTACATAAGTCACAACTCTACAATCCCCTCCTCGCGCTCCGTCTCGCTGTTTGCTCTCCATTCCAAAGTTTGTGTCAACATTTACCACGGTCTCTCGGAATTTTTATATAATTACCGGTAAATGCGGACAATTCACTACATTTACCATGTGCATAATCGCCTCTGTGGTCTAGCAGTCCAGGTGTTGGACTTGACTGCATGAGGTCCCGGGTTCGAATGCCGGGTCGGCCAACAAAAAGAAAATTGGATTTTTCCAATTTTCTAATTTAAAAAAAAATGTTGGTCGGGATTGGAAATGTGCCCGGTTGGCGATAGGCTTGCCACCTATCACATTGTGGGACTTAGTGTCTTCGGCTAATCGTGGGTGTCCTGGTTGTGCCTCTGCCTACCTCTTATATGGGCGTGAAGATACTTACCATGTGCATTGGTTATATATTATCTATAATTACAAGTAATTATTGATAATTACCTATTGCTTACATTTACCGTAACATATCTATTGAAAAAATGAATTTGGAAATCGGACAGTGTTACTTTTAATCACATTTTGAACTATTATGCTTGTAACGTATTTTTATTTTAGCACTTGACCTGTGCTTAGGATAAATTTTCTATAAATTTTAAAGAAAGAAAAAATTTCGCCCCAGACAGGATTTGAACCTGTAACCTTTCGTCTCAAGCCGACGTATATTATGCTTGTATTATTCTTTTTTTGTTTTTGTACCTCTGATGGAAAAAGAAAATTGTTATAAGTTTGTAGTGTATGTTCGTATGTCTGTCGCATAATAACTTTAGAACGGATGGCACCGTCTTCGCATATTTTCTTGGAAAGATGACGTAATTGTTGTTAGCCACATTTCATTCAGGTTTTGTCGGGGGTTATTTGAAATTTTTCATTTTAGTATTTTTATGCAGTAGGCTTTTATGTTTTTTTTAAATTAACTTATGAAATAAAGTGAGCGTGGTGTGCAGAAAAGTTGACATTTGGCGGCAAAGTTATACAAGCTCCCGTCGACTTCCATTGAAACAGGCAGCGAATTTTATAATAACTTCTATGGAAACCAATCGCAGGTGTAATGCAGTTGGCAGGCCTGCAGTCGACACAAAAGGCATGTTGATTGCTTATTCACAAGTTGATCCCGCCGGACCGCTAGTGTATTGAACAATTAAACTCATTTTATCGGAAACCAATCAGCGACCCTTTGTGAGCTTATGCCGGCATAGCACTGCGAGGGCTGCGGCCCTGATGCACCAAACATTTTTCAATTTGTTATTATGGCATTTGTACCGCCAGTTTAACTTTGTCAAAAACAAAGTAACAGGTTAAGAGATGAGTTGCCGAATGGGTACTGTTAAACTATTAACTATTCCAGTCACTATAACGTCAGTGCTCAGTTTGGTTAGATAGAGTGAGCCGGTAAACATACTCCAATAGAAAGTTTTACATCTCAGCCTCATGTTGGCAATGCACAATTGTAATTGTAGGTCATATGTGCCGTATCCACTGATAAGTTTATAAATTTAAGAAACTAAAAACAAATCAATTATGAATTGTTCAAACATATTTTAATTACTTTTTATGGTTTTTAAGCGATAGCTCGTTTATACGAATGCAAGTTGACAATGTACCTATAGCGTGTGTGACTTTCTCAGGAAGTGCACTACCAAACGCACGAAGATTTTTAAATTTTGGCTTACATATCTAGAGAAAAACAAACGAACAACTTTTTAATTTATTAACATATTTACATAGATTTGACCGCCTCGTTAGTCGAGTGGCTAACGTATACGCTTAACTACATCGACTAATCGCGAGGCTCGGTTTCGATTGTCGGGACAGCCATTTAGATATCTGCATTTCTGTGTCTGGACGTTTATTAAATTATTCTGGTATATATTTAGGTATTTTTATAATCTATATTACAATCGTTGACTAACACCCATAACACAAGCATATAATTTGTTTCATTTGGGGTTTTCGATTTGAGTAATTTGTAGAGGGATATTTAAAATAGATGCTTAATAATTTTAGAGCCATAAAAGTCTTACGAATATTTTTTGCTGAAAACAAAATAAAATCTTCCTCCGGCCTCGTATTTCATAGTTATAAAAGATACTGTAAAACAATTTCAAGAGAAGTAGAGATTCATTTTTGCATATAAGACAAGATGAGTAGGTGTCGCTAGTGGCTTCGCAACAGCAACAACAACAGCGGCGGATTCCCTTGTTGAGGTAATTAAAAAGTTACAAATTAAAAACAAAATCTATTCAGTTGTTTTGCCGTCTTATTAATGAAACATAATATGCTTAAATACTTCAAGGTACAACCTGATACTACATTACTACTATCTATTACACTACAGTGATACCAGACAATAATACCAACATGACTCTAATCTCAGTCTAGTTTTTTTTTATTAACAAGACAGTTGGAGTTAAACCCGAATGTACATCATGACACGAGATTATTATTTCCACGTTAATGTGTTCTCCACGTTAATACACGTTGATAAGCAGCGACAGGTGGCGCGGCACACCACTTGTTATGTAAAGATTTTAATTTATCAACAGATCGGTCAACTGCCGCACGCCGACTACCGCAATGGTCTTTGAAGAAATGCTGTTATATTGTATGGAACAAGACGTCTGCTGTCTCGAAATTAGTTGAAGAAGAAATTCGTTTGTCTTAATATCTAATTATAGAAATATTTTTATGTATATTACGTGCAAACTGGAAATAGAACCCTCTATAGTTTGAGTATAACCGATGAAGGGGCACGTTTCTTCAGGTTAGACGGTCTGTGTCAAATAAACGTGATAAAGGGTTACACTGCTTCAAACACTCCGCCAACCGGGTGTCATGACATGTGGGGGTGACGTTCGGGACGTAGACATATGGTGGCCTTTTACGCACCCTTATCTTAGCGACGTTAACCAGCACTTCAGCGCCTCCGCGTAAAAAGACCGTATCTCATTTGTCGTGACGAATGACGCACGTTTTCCGGAAATTTACATAATGGTTCAGGTCAGGGCAGAGCAATTTTCTGTTATCATTTTGAGGGTTATATTTAGGAAACTTCAAATGACAATAAAACATAAATGTGAAGCGATAGCCAACTTTATCGACAAAAGAATTGAGACTAGTGCTAATAATACTATTAATAATACTATTAATAATACCAGAGATTAGTACATATACAATATATCTTTGGTAATACTTAAATCGCGAACGGACAATAGTAATTATAAAATGTGAATTAACTTTTTCAATCTAGATTACCCATTTCTTATTAAAAAAGATAGTTTGGGTGGTGAGAATAAACCTCCAACAGATAGAAACCCTGAGTTGCACACTCCTATCTTTACCCAACTAAAAGTTGCCAGCTGCAATCAGGTTTGACACTTATCACATGGGATTTGTCTTCGACTAGTCGTGGGTGTTCTGGTTTTAACTCTGCCTTCAACCTCGGTGATACGGGCGTGGAGAATCTTTTTTAATTACATTTTGTAAAATTAAACATCAAATTACATAACGAGGCTGTCTTCTTATGGAGAATAAACTATACTTCATCAACTTTAGGTAACTACGCAATATCTTATGGGTGCTATAAATATTGTTGATATTAAAATCCTACGTCACGGAGCTCACTATCCCAAACTGAAATATTTATCGAGGGATAAAGGGTGGTATTATCCTTGTCAATAAAAATTCAGTCAAGTGGCGATTGAGCTTATCTTATATTTGGGCACTAAAGGGCTTCTCCTAAAACGGTAGCCCGCTTATTACGTCATTATCCCTTCGAAGGTAAATATTGCGAAGGTAAAGGATACTTATTGCGTACAGGTAGACTTCCTAAGATGTCAAGGGTTGTTTCAGCAACGTTGTGTGTTTAAATATCTATTTACGTAATATATATTGTTTAATCTAAAAAGGAAAAATATTGATTTAAGAATAGGATATCTCATCACCATCCGTAACATCTGCTGTTAGTGGTCACCGCCTTAGTGAAGCGAGCCCACGAGATCTGTAAGTTATTACAAATACCAACTGGAACACGTTGCTGGTGTGATAAGAAGAAATGGCCATTTTGCATGACTGAAAATACAGCAGCTTTCAACGCATTGTACAGCGTTTTCAGTCTCATAAATTACTATTCTCATTTTGGAGCTGGCGGTGTCCATCAGCTCGTGCCTTATTGATTGCATCCTTCGTTCAGTTTTAATCATCGATGTGTTATTAACAATGAATAGATTTTTTTATCCTTAAGCATTACTTTAGCATCACAATACTTGTTTGGTTTGATAGCTGTTTTAGTTTTGTTAGTCCCTGAGTATCACTCGCGGATATCGCATCAGAACTAAAAGTTTCAAGCCCATCACCATATCAGGTGATCGTGATGGTCTCTACCGTGTATTCCGTGAGCGTTTCTTAGCACATACCACATCTATGTAGAATCGGCTCATCCGGACTCGAGCAGGATGTTGGCATTGAGGTTGCAGTAATAGGTAAGGTGGTGGTTCCCTACCCATTGCAAAGCACTTCACCACGATTGTTCTCCTTGGTAACTGACAGCTTCATATGTCAATAGTCTTAAGGTATTTTGGGTATGTAGTAAAACTAATTGTATATTCGAAGATAATCTGTTCCTTCAAAGGAAAAAAAAAATATTTATTTAGTGTATTGACAACAACGTTCGCAGGGGAGCGCCCGATCTATGTAATAACCTTACGCTTGTTCAAAATATTAAATATTCATCCCAAAAGTTACAAGTCCGTGTTACTTTCGTAAGTAAATTCATATCACAAGTCGGCGAACATCTGCACCGATCGGAGCCAGTTTACTTCGAACCACGGGATATTGAGTTGTAATGTTAGGGACAAAAAATATTTTTTGTTAAGTTGTTTATTTTGTGACAAGCTACTTTTTGTAAGGGCTATTACACACGGTAGAATTGAAACTACTACTACGACTACAGTAGACTATGTAAGATGTATCAAATAAGGCCAAGCACGATGGGATAACCCGATCAGTTTCATGCCAAGATGATTTTGCATTATCATACGATTTATACATCAATACAAAATTTTAGCTCAATGAGTTATGGAGAAGTGGATCAAATTCAAGTCGCAAGACTCCACCCGGACAACATACGCTGCAAGTTAAACAAATAAAAGCTTGTAATGATGACGGTCGAGTGCATACGTTACACTAACTCTGGACAAATTACACAGTCTGCCCCCTGATTCCGTATCCTTTTAGAGATGATCACTGGGTGGAGTGTACATGAAATAGCTGTCAAATGACGTGGTTTATATTTACTATCTCCAGTGACCGAAAGAAATACAGTGAAGATAGCAAATTCAAAACACATAACTTGACAACTATTTGATGTACACTTTACCCAGTGATTATCACTAAAAATATACTGAATAGCCCCGCTAGTCGGACCCCAAAGTATACAACTAACAATATGCTTCTGTCATGAGTGTCAGCAAACAGTACTGATGCAGAGAACTTATATAAATACTGTGATGTAAAATATAAGTTCCGAGACCCAGAAATACATACATCTATGTTCATCACGCATATACCCGTCCCTATCGGGATCCAATTCGAGCCCACGAACAATTGGTGGAGTTATGTGCGTGCTAGCTCTGCGACAAACCGGGCGGGTGAAAATGTTGGCGTTTTATAATTATTGTAATAGTCTATCTAAAACAACAGATTTTTCAATTAATTAAATAAAATATCGTAGAAACAAATCTCCAGGAGGCTTCAACAGGCTATTGAAACTGGTATCAGTGCGTTAATGCTTCAAGGTGCAAACCAAACAAACTCTTCTAAAAAATAATTCATATAAAAAAAAGGTATCTTCACGCCCATATCCCCGAAGAGGTAGGCAGAGGCACAACCAGGGTACCCATGACTAGCCGAAGATACTAAGTTCCTCAATGTGATAGGTGGCAAGCCTATCGCCAACCGGGCACATATCCTATCCCGAGCAACATTTTTTTAGAAAATTGGTAAAACCTAATTTTATTTTGTTGCCCGACCTTGGATTCGAACCCGGGACCTCATGCAGTCAAGTCCAACAACTGAACCGCTACCCCCCGGAGGCGATATTCATATAAAGCTTAAATTACTTCGCTTTTTTGGAACTGATTAAGGAATATGAATGCAGCCAGGAATGTGACGATCGCATCACCGGCTGTGGCAATCAACTAGTAAACAGGACCGTTCCAAGTGCGTAGTCAGACTTGGTGACAGCTGTTCAATCATCACATTCTCATGTGCTCATATTCCAGAGTAGTGTTCCAGATTCGAGTACAGAGTAGTATGGGCCGTAAACTTATTTCCGTATGGATGATGATTTGTCATGATGAGCTTCAGGATTGCACACACCATTATCATTCGACAGGCGCCGAGAGTTTCAAATCATGTTTCGTCGTGTAGAAAAGATCATCTCTGTCTGACAGCTACGAAAGGTAAGCATAGACAACCTCAACGGGTAGAAATCCACCGCATTAACTGTTCCTGCCGCTATATGCTATTGTTTGGTACTGTACTGTTCCGGCCCCGAAGGAAGGGTAATCGGTAGACTTGCACATCTAATCTCCCGACCATATAAAAATGGCTATAATATCTAAGAGCCAGTTTCAGTTCGTTGTTTTATGTAAAGAAAGAAAATAGGTAACATAAAAGTTTGTTTTCTTTAAATAAGTAGAATAGCTTCACTATATAATATGGTACTAAAATGTTATTACGTCTCTTACGAATTTCTTAGGGTGCGGGCGTGTACTTAATAAACCCTGGTACTATACTAAAAACAAATAAAAAAAAATTATAGGTACATATTATCCTTTTTATATATCGAAAGGGTTGGCATTTATTTTCTTATTAATTCGGCTATACGTATACACATACGTACTCGTATCTGCTCAGTGTGTAATATAACAAGGTACTCGAGTAAATACATCACCGGGCTAGAATCGGGTGAGTACACGGGCGTTACCGTCCGCCAGCTTTGATCCGTAATTGATGCCTGTCTGATATTATAATGGAGCTTTTCGGAGACGTGGTACCAGCGACAGGAGCTAGCGGGAACGGTGTGGTTCTATTGTGGCGAACATTTTAAGTCAATCTCTTTGTGTCTTGTATGTATTGACCGCGATTTATTAATAATCAGATAGTTAGGTGACAACAACTTTAATTTATGATTTTTTCAATTCAATTTTCTAGTGCTACCAATTAACATGGCAATAAACATAAGCCATGTAAAACCTGTTTTTTGAACGAGGGACCCGTTGAAGGATTCTAAATATCTATAAAATATTTGATCTTAAATAATCAATCATAAGTATGAAGCGCGCAAGGGATAAACTAGCGATGTATAAAGTGCCTGGACACGTAGACCCCGTGGCATGGCATCTCGAACTTGAAGCGCCGGCGCCGCACCCCGCCGGCACTCCGGCTTTAGTCTTCAGTTTGTACAGTTGTTTGTGCAAATGCATTGCTACTTCCGGGACGTTAATGTATTTCCGCCTAATGCAATAAACTTCATCGCGTGCTTCTGTCTCGGTGTTTCAAGAAATAATGTTCAAATAATATGGGTCGTGTCCATGTGGTTGGTAATGTCTAATAATAACATGCGTCGTGCTATCAAGTACTGGCGAGATGTAAAGCATTGAAAAATTCCATCATACAATTTGATATAAAGTGTAAACTAACTTCATTGACACACAGACAGTGTACCGCACCGACACATGCTCCAATGTGAGGACGTAAGTCTCATCTTGTCAGGCTAAAGGAAGCCATCTTTGAGTTATTCGGACATCAGCATCGCCGTATGAAGAAAAAATGACTGTCTGTTAGTACTGTGGTTTACCTAAAACAGCTAATGTGATGTGAAACTTGTGACGCTAGCGCAAGGGTGGCCACAAGTTTTCAGACATTTAACACTATTTTAATTACTATATTAATACATAACTATATTTAAAAATATAAAAATGTAAAACTATATTAATAAGTTTGTGAAGTCTGACAAGTAAAAACCTGCTACGGGGACGCTACATTAACTATGGTTATAGCATCACTAGGTATAGTCATGCAACGTAGTGTGGCATTTCACTGCACCAGCCTTCTAGCTTATGCAATGAAAATGTTCTTTTTAACTTTTTATGATTATAAAGCTAACAAGATATATAAGTAAAGCACTCGGGTCGAATCCAGCATTACCAACACACAGAATACTTACTTGTTAAAAATTTGCCTTTAGTTACAAATGTATTTACGCCGGGCTTATTTTCACTTTACCAACATTTTGCATGATTAAGCGAAGTACGGATATACATTTGAGATATACAATAGTCATACCACTCTCCGTTACATCTCCACATGTTCATGTCACTCTACATCCATAGAAATTGTTTTTTAATTTATAGATTTTTAAATCTATAGCTTGATTCAAGTCGGATTTAAACGCGGTACTTCTTTTCAAACAGCTGACTTTTCATGGCCGAAAGAGAAAAAAAAACTTGAATTGAATACTCGTAAATAGTCACAAATTAGGCAACCCACAATCTTCGTACTATATGACGTATCTACTCTCAGTCATATGGACAACAAGGTTCGTGGTGGATGGAGTTCGCAATTTATTTCCAACAAATACCTTTTTTAAATTGTAAATATATTTTTGACTGGGTTTTAATCGCTTTCAGCACTTTTAAGAATAATCGAATTCGTTGGTCGAGTGGCTATCGTACACGCCGAACTACACCGACCAACCGCGAGGCTCGGTTTCGATTCCCGACGGAGCAAGCATTTGTGTGATGAACATTGAGATGGTTGCACTTCCGGGTCTGGGTGTATATTAAATTTATTCTGGTATCTATTTAAGTATTTCTATGTACATTCATGTCGTTGACTAGCACCCATAACACAATCATATAATTTGCTTACTTTGGGGTTAGATTTAATTTGTGTAACTTGTCCAGGGATATTTATATTTATTTAATTAACTAAAAATGTCCCAAAATTTTCTTTATAAACGACATTGCACTTTGACAAATAGTATTGTGGCATACTTAATTCAACCACAGTCAATAAAAATTTAAAACCTTAAAATCAATATTGTATTGTTTAAAGAAATATTGTTAAAATCTAAAATATATTAATAGTACAAACACTCATACATACACACATACATACATACATAATATATACTTACCCAATTAATGTAATTAAGTTACATTGTAATAATATTTAGTATAGAATAAAAATATATAACTTTAAATGTTGTTGTTTATTCATAAACGATATTTAGAGTTAATCATTTGTTTAAATATACTCTTAAATAGCTGTCACTTTAAACAACCTCGAACCCTTGTTTAAAACCTTAATCAACAAAATGGCAGACTAAATTTCAAACAGCTGATTTTATATGCAATGACAAATTGCAACAAATAGCCATTTAATATGGCTTATTTGTGTATTCTTATGAATTTTCTATAATACACGCATTGAAATATTTTGATTTCGTTGAAGTTTGGACAAGTTTAGACGGGATATGTTGGATTTTGGCACAATATAGGACTATAATAACATGTTTTATTATGGAGATGGCCAATGACTCTTATGAAGAAACGAATAGTTTTCCAGAGCATTCTTTATGATATTGGAAGCAAAAAAGTAGACAGATTTTCTGATGGTGAGAATTTCACGCCGCCTAGAGACACCAGAGGTGGCAATGGTGAGTTTCCAACCTGAGGTTGGGATATTAAGCCCCGAGCAAAAGTAATTTTATCGGCTACTTTATTCTACGAACCGGAACAATTCAATAGCAAGCGCTGATATTATGGCGGCAGGAATAGGTAAGGCGGTGGTACCAATCCGGGTAAGTCGCTGCGAAACTCACCTCCTAGTCAGTTGTCACGGTACTAGTGGTAGTGTCACGGTAGCCTATGCTCGCTTTTTACGCGCTGTCTAACAGGTAGGTAGATGGTCTATTCTACAAAGGAACTCGAACCAACACGGGGGAAAATATTACAGAAATGACATAATTTTATATTTAGCTTAGTAACATAATGAAGATGCATTAAAAAACATTATTTTTGAAATGCAGTGTATCAGTTCAAACGTTTTGTGACTATGTTGCATCAAATTTTGTTTATTCTAATAAATTTACTTTTATTGTAATACAATACGAGTAGAACTAAACTTCGGCATCACATTTTTTAAAAAACGCCAACAAGTTACCTATAGCCCAGGCCCAGCCAATGCCCAGCACATTAGCAGGTAATAGTTATAGACAGGGAATATAAATACTCTTTACGAAGAGGTTATAGATGTCCGACACCGTATTCAGAAACAACGATGTTGACAACGGATGACAATTGTTTAATTCACTTTTAGCAAAAGAAATACGCATACAGCCACATTTCTACCAAACCCTACCAAGTTAAACAGTATTTAACTAAGCATTGTCAAAATGTACTTTATGAATAACAAATTTTTAAACAATGTTTAAGGCTTAATCAAATGATTAGTTAAGAAATATTTAGAAGGTTATTTAACTATTTTTAATGAATAAGGCAGTGAGTGTTTAAAAATCATGTAAATAATTATAACTGTTATGATATGCGACTGACGTGTCGGAAGGTGGTCGCGTCCCGTGTCGTGCGAGTAAAATGTTACCGAGTCCCTAACCGGCTTCTAAACAATAGCCCTCGACTCGCCGCTCGCTCGGCCGCCCGCCTCTCGCCAGTCACTCCGCCACAATACAGAAGTCGTAATACACTTGTATTTTGTTAACTCTTAATATCTGATGTATGTACTGTGACCAGCTGTATGTGATAAGCTTCTACAAACAAATAAAATTAAGTCTTCGTGAGGAGTGTGGTGGTGGTAGGTGCTACGTGGCAGGTATGGTAACCTACACCATCGGACCTCAGTATCTCTAACTAGTTTGTGGTAGTTGACGTTTTGATGATTGTTGCCATCTAAAGAAATTAGTTCCAATAGTTTAACACAATATGGCGATTTAATATTTAATACATTATGCTTACTATGAAAGAGATTTTTGGCATGAAGATATGTGTATTTGTGTGTAAATCACAAATCTCATTCACAAATTAAATAAAACACTTTAGGTAACCGCTACAGGTTATAACTTGCTATGTAAGACAAAGCGTTAAACATAGACTGGTATTAATTAGTAACGAGCAGCGAGGTCGTGAGGAGTGGTCACCGGATACTGCGGATTGGAGCGGTATATCACATCGCTGCCAACATATAAGGTATTGGTGTTCACTGACTTGCCAACTTATTACGACAAATGGTACACGCGTACATATACATTTTTATTAAATGTACCTAAATGTAGAACCAGAATGATACCTTAAGATGTATTAGGTATTAATTTGCTTAGTTAGTTGCATATTGAATAAAACTAATTTTATATTTTTTTTTACAAATTATACAAACCTAACCCGAAACTAAGTATAATATGTAATATGGTTATGTTATAGGTGCTACTGAGATTAATATACATAGTTACAAAAATCAATGTAATAAATTCCACTAGCTAAATACTTTAAAATAAATTTGTCGTTTCCATCTTAGTCGTTTAGTTTGTTTAGGTTTAGGTTACAATGCTAAAGGTACAACAAACAATAGATTTTATTTTATTTCGTTGGATTATGTCCTCATGTTAGATCAGGTAAATCATGAAAAGACTGAAATATATCATGTCACCCCGAACAATATGGTGTAAAACAAAAACGTGAAATTGTTTTATTAAGAGTTCGCTTTACTCGTCCTAATTAAAGTCCCGAGCACACATGTGACACAGTTCGTTTTATTTGGGGGACTGGCGGAATGTCTCTTGCCACATTTCTTTTCGCTTTTAAATGTGGAAAATAGCATAATTTGAATTTTGTAAGATGGATGGATTGACTTGATGATTGACTAATGAGATTTTAGTAAAGAAAATTGGGGTGTCACCCTTGGCACATAGGGGTATGAAAAATAGATGTAGGCCGATTATCAGACTTACTCGATATGCTCACAAAATATCACGAAAATTGGTTGAGCCGTTTCGGAGGAGAAAAAGGAGAGGTGAATTTTATAATTTTTATGGTAAGTTTAGGCGTGTACTCGACCAATACGAACCAATTACGATGGTACTTTGTTAGGAAGGTAAGTCATGTTTGGCTAGTAATAAAAGCTAGTAATGAAATGCATATTAATATTGATTAATATTAATATTAATGATTGATGATTATAATAAAATCACTAGAGGGATGTTGATAAAATTTATGTGGTCCATCTCGGATTGAGCTGTCTTTCGAACATTATTAACTATCTTCGTGATAATTGTAAAAGTGGATTCGGTTTTTTTTTCAGTTCTACTGAATGTAACTTACTATTTTCAGTAAGTCAGTCTGGTTTTTATTCTAGTGATAAGAGACAACCATGGCGTTAACACACCATATATGTTACTGGTGTATTTATGCGAGTTTATGGTTTAGGGATTTCTGTCATGTCTATCCGCTACACTAAACTACAGCTTCATGGAATATGAGAATGGCGAGCACTAACTCTATAGCAGCAGGAACACACCAGCACCTAGCACTGACTGTACTAGTGGATTAATCCGCTAAATGGGACATTGTTAGCAAGGTGCGAGTCAATGAAGTTATAAGAGTAAAAAAAATAATAAATTATATATAATAATAATAATAAATAAGAAACAATATAAGTTCATCTTATTCTAAATTAATGAACATTGTGTCTCAGAAATGCAGTTAAACAAAAGGCCTGCCTATCGGAAATCAAACCCGAACCTCTCGGATGATCGTAACGCGGGTAAACTACCATCATGGTAGTCAAGTAACAATCGAGATATTCGATGGTTTTTTTTGTCTATTCTTACTACCTACGTTCTTTGTCTCCGTCAACTTTAACTTAATGACAAGCTATAATATCTTTCAGAACGGCAAACAGGCAGCCGGCTGTCTTGACAGTGAGCCACCAGACGATCGGAATTATAGTCATGTCTTTCTTGATTGTCTCACACCACTAAATTCCTTCGTGTCCGAATATTTATTGACATCTTCAACCGCTAGCTTACATAGCAATAATGGCACAAAAACTCACAAAAATATGGAAACAGTAAGCACTTTTAAGTCGTGCTCTTTTTCAATTAAAAAATGTTTCTTACCGTTCTCTTTGAAACTTTAACGAGTGCACCCTCTGTGGTAGCTTCTGCCTGAAGGTCCATAAATGGAGCTGGTCGTCTGCGGTGGCTGTGACGAGAGCACCCTCGTTGATGAGGAATTTAGCATGAAGCACCGCCTCCCCGGCCTCGTGCCGCACGTGCGCGTCCACACCGGGACCCCCTAGTCTGAACACTTGTTTAGGAAATATATTAAGACTGTAAATTAAATTTTGTGAAATATATTTGAACTATATAATTTGACTACAACATAAACTAAAACCTCAAAAAACCAAATTTTTGAAGTGAAAACTTCTTTAGCGGCGTTGCGCACTTTTTTTGGAATGGATAAAACTTGCGTCAGATCGTTAGATCGTAAGACGGCGCAGGGCGCATACGCAAATAAGACGGCGCGAGATCTAAATTAAAACGTAGATTAATTGCTTTTTTTGACACCGATTTCTCCGTGGTTTCTGAACCGATATACGTAATTCTTTCTTTTTTTGATGCGGAATAGTTTCGGATTGGTCCCATAAAAATTTGATTGAGGTAGGCCCATTAATTATTTTTTATGAGCATTTTTACCTATTTTCACCTATCACGATGTTTATTTTTATTAAATTTAATCATATCATAATTTAAAAAAAATAACTACGTTAATTAAGACCAAGTTCAAAACTAAAAAGTAAAAATAATGAAAATTACTTACAATATGTGCTATTTACTAATAGGTTTGAAGTCTACGCCAATCCAATTTAATACTTATATTATTTAATTATTAGTTTAAAGCTTGACAACTGAGGTGGTCTGGTGTTGACGAGGACCTGGTGAGAGAACTGAGAGACGGCTGATGGATCATAACTTAAAAGTGTAATGTAAGTATTACGTTTCGTAATCTTTGCAGTTTATTTACAGTACATCCAAAAGAGTGGTATTGTAAGTTAGAGGTGCGTGTGTGTATGTGTAATTCTGTCTGTGGCATTGTAACTTTTGAAGGAGTGGATCGATTTCGATGCGTTTTTATTAAAAAGAAAACTTGATTCTTAGCTACAATACTAGTTTTTGTAGGGTTTTATTTTTTTAAATTATAGCATTATCAAGACCAGTCTTGTGCTTCTTGAGTAATAACAATATACAAATTTTCCGGTAAAAGTTCTTAATACAGCATATGTATTAATATATTACTAAAAAGTATAACTCGCAAAATACTAGTGAGTTCTTGGTAAAAATTATACTATGTTTCCGCCTCGGAATCATAGACTCCCTTTAAATAATGAAACACCAAAATCTAATCGCTTTTTGCCAAATAGGTACTCGCGTAACAGACAAACAAAATACATACAGTACAATTAGTACATACAGTCGAATAAACAACCTCCACCTTTTTTGAGTCGGTAAAAAGTATACAGATTTGTTGTTGATGGGTTTTGATAAAGCCAGACTTAAAGGCTGGGCTTAAAATAGATATATTGAAATTATATAAAACATTTATATAAAATGTATAGCTGTTTTTTAATGGCTAATATGTTGCTAACCGCGAGGTTTTTACAACTTCTCCGGGCTATAATGTATAGTTTATAGTAGTACAGTAGTTTGGAAGTAAGGTGAAAAAAAAAATAGACAACACTTATCCTAAAACTAGGATGACGTAATTCTTGTCGAGTGTTGTAGGGACTCACCATTGACCTCTAAATGGGATTTACCGTGGTACTTGTTCTTGCCGCTATAGTGACAGTGTTTGGTACTGTCGTGCTCTAGTTAGAGACGCACTTGTAATACCCATGGTGCCCATAGTCCAGGAGAGCCGTGTGAATGTTCGCTTAAAAGTATTCATATACTTTTTAATTAATTAATTAAAAAAATCTATTTCTTGTGAATCACCTACTGAATTTCCTTTAGAATTCAACTCGATTTCACTACATTTTGCGGTAAGTGCTTGTTTGTTTATGTGTGTGGTCGCTCCGCACGTACCAGACGAACTGAACAAATATTTGCGCTGGAGCGATGACGTGCTTTGTGTTTGAACTATTTGGCTTAGAACTCACGGCGCGGTTTTCACCCGCGCCCGCCGCGTTTTTCAGCCGCGCCCGCCGCGTTTGCGGGCCCGCGGCTTCTGTCGAATGTATATTTGTATGCAAAAAGTAAGACCGCAATTCAAGACGCGTTTTATACCCGCAGCGCTCGCGGTTGTTTGCGGTTCCCGTGGCACCGGTCGCCTGCCCGTAATCCTACAAGTTTGAGGGCAATGATTTCAACCGCGACGGCTTTGTGAGGGCGCAAATTACCGGTCTCGTGAGATTTGAAATAAAATCATAGCTCCACAACCGCAGCGGGAGCGGGAGGAAAAATTTCGATTAAATTGCGTTAAAACTTTTGTAGCGTTTTTAATCCGTATTTCATATATGTGGTGGAGGTGAAGCAGTGCTGATGTGTGTAGTAATAGTGGTTATATTAATCGGTCAGTAGGTAGCGGTTGGATTAATGGCTTTTAATAATAACTGTTATGGCTTTTGTTTTTAGGTTCAAATTTTCGTCATGCTGTGGATGCAAACAGAAGTCTACTTAGTAGAAGAGCTCTAAAATAAAATCATCTCATTATGTTTCATCCTAAGCGAAAATTCATTAAACTGAATAAAAAGCAAAAGACAATTTTCTTTATTTTGTATATCTCGATGCAATGCACTAAGTAAGCTGCATTTTTGTAAAAGGTTTGTTCCGTTGGTCGGACGCTTCGCTCTTTGTTTACATTAGGGAAATTGAAGTCTAACAAACGCTCGTATATATTCGCACAGCAAAGCGCGGAACGAGATTTAATAAAACACAAGGGTGAAAATATACGGGTGGAAGTCTGGAAATCAGTCGATTGATTTTATTTATGGTTTCAGATGACTTGAGATATTTTACAGCATTACTCATCATAATATCTTTCATTTAGTTTATAATTGAAAATATTATATAAACGTTTTTAACTAAATCTACAACAAAACTGTAGAAGATTGTAGATTCTGTAAATCGAAGGTGTTTAAAGGCCACTAATGACAGGCAGCACAACACACTTTAAGAATTTTGATCCGTCTGTCTGTGGTATGGACTTATGACTAGGATACAAGGCTGAATCGATTCACGCATCTACTGAACTCATCGTAACGAAATGTGTCTGGTAGGTTATGTATGTACCGAAGATGATTACAGGATATTTTTATACCACTCGCTACTTTTTATTTCCGTTGGAGAGAAAATTCAAAATGTAAAGTGGGCTTTCATTAACCATAGTCCGATTACATTCATTTGTGTTTTTATTTGTAATGTGTGTGTGTGTGTGTGTGTGTGTGTGTGTGTGTATGTGTGTGTGTGTGTG
>NJDC01000609.1:339511-353840 GCA_002245475.1 Calephelis virginiensis | reverse complement strand
ATACCAAACAAACAAACAAGTAGTCACGTCTACTCTAATGTCTATATTTGAATACACTGCTTAGTTTGACACCCTGCTTGCACATATCCTGGTAGTGGTACGAGGATATGTGCGTGAAGATATTTTTTCGAATACACGAACGTAAATCGACAGAAGCAGCACCGTTATCGTGAAGTTGAGACCGCACTATTATTTCCCATGTAGGATATCGCACTGCCACCGCGTACCGCTCCGGTGAGCGGTATGCGGATTTTAGCTTTGAAATATCGCTGCACGGAGATGCGTCATTTTATCTATAGCGAGATGATGCAATTTGACGGTGGTCTCCATCATCAGCAATATGATTGAGATAAAATTATACAAAGTAAGTGGGAAAGGCTACTTTCAAACCTAAATTTTGATCGTTATTTTTATGTTTTTGCAGGATAATAGACTAACTTCACTAAAGTTGGTTTCTTACAATTGGGCGAATAAGAAAAACTGATGTTTTTAAGTGGTAATAGAGCGAACAAACACTCGTTTCTTCGAAGGTAAGAGACAACCGTGGCCTATAGACACCACATATGCTACGGATGTGTTGCTGTCGGGAAATAAGGCTTATTGTGCAAGTTACTACCCTACTTCCAGTTCTGGACATGACAGTGTCATTACGACGGCAGGAATAGGTATGGCGGCCGCTCCCTACGCGGACAAGTTGCTGGCTAGCACTTTACTAACGGTGGTATTGTTGGTCGAGTCGTTCGTTTAACGGGTGCTAGCCCCTTTCGATTTATTCGGCACATGGCCTTTTCTACGGAGAAAACTCGGAGCGACCTAGGGGAAAACTGATTAAAGGGAGTATGTACATTATTTCAGTCGCAGGCAAATCGTAATGGGACGGGAGGTCATTTTCATTGACAAACCCTTTTGACAATGTCTAACACTTATCTCTGGTTTCTTTTTTGTAACATTTATATCAATTCTACGACAAACTAGACCTAATGAAAAATGTAACTAACCAAACTTAAAAAAAAATATCACGAGATCTTCAATAAAGACGTTGCCGCATCTTAATATGTATAAGGTAGAAGCCCAGCCAAAGTTACTTCCATCGTTTAGTATAATACAAAAGTTATCGCTGACGAGCACTCTTTTGATAATCAATATAAAGAAAGTTCCGAAAATAGACATGCTCAAATGAAATCAAATAAGCAAGATTAAAGTGATGTTTGGCCGACAGCCTCTCGGCTAGCTTCAAAGTAAAAATTAACAAAATGAAGCTCACTCCTGGCCGCGGACGACTCTGCCTCCTAATTAGTTAAATTCGTCGAGCGTGAGGCTTTTATCCCGGGATTAATTACGTCATTAATCGTTATTAGATCTCGATGTTTCTGCTTTCAACATTTTATACATTTTGAGATTAGCATCGTTACAGGATTAAGTCCTCGGCAGTAAATATAATCGCTAATGATATTTAAATTGAGCTAAACACAGATTATCCTGAAATGGGGATTTATTATTAATAATAATTTATCTGTATCTATATAATATGTATCTATATAGTAATAGGCACACAGTGCTTCTAAGGGAATATCATATTTATTTAGTTCCAACACGAATCTAGCTCTAAAAGAAGGAGATAGTCGGCCTCTCGGAAATAAGCCAAGTGCTGAGTACACATTTATTCATGCTGGTGATGCTGATGATGACGAGATGTTTATTAAATACTTGACACACGGGATAAGATTACTTACTTTTGTTCGAGGCCTAACATCCCGGTCTCAGGTTGGCAATGCACAGCAGTTACCACCTTTGGTGCCGTTAGGCGGCGTGAATTTCTTGCCATCAGGAAATCTGCCGGCTTGTTGGTTTTCCATTATTATAAAAAAAGTAATTTAGTACGATTTACAAAGTAACGTTGTCACTAACCTATAAATGTGAAAGGGGACCGTGGACAAAACAAATACATTCACTATTAAGAGATAAGAAACCTTTAGAAAATACAACAACATCTGCCATTGACTTTTAGGTAGATAAACAACTAGCTAATATAAAATAATTTATAACAAAACATACATGACGTATAATAATTATTACGTCTAGAGGGCTAGGATGCGCTTACTGTGACAGTTATCTCCTAAAATGTACCATAAAAAAATCTACTTAACATAATAGTGAAGGACATTGGACAAGAACCAAGTGTGACGGATTGATAAGAGACTTCTGCAAGTCTAATTACATTCAAATAGAGATAACAGTATATCTTATTGTCTAATTGCGTAGACTACGAACTCGACAATTAACTACGAACGAACAAATTCGAACTACGACTCGAGTAATTATAATCAACTTAACATTACACATTTTTAAACAATAATAATAAATCTTAAGCAACTGGTACCAATAGAAATCAATATTCACAGTAGGTCACAAGCCCGAACGTTCCCCCGGGATAAGCTCCTCCGCCACCGAAATGCGGGATGATTTCTAATCCCGTTACAAAACCGGGATTAATTGCTGCGACGTTTGCTTCCCGATCAGTATCAATTTGTGATCCACACTGGTACCGGTTAACCGGTACAATGGATTAAAACAAGCAAGGTTCATTTGTGTATATAGATGGAACATATCATTTAATGGCCTGGTAGCAGTAGCACATACTAGGACCACAAATTTCAAGCCATATTGAACTGATGGACTAGGATCCTAGGTAACCCTACTAGGTCTTGTCCAAGGGTGCTGGTACCATAAAACATTAAGAAACAGAATCCACCATCAACAAAATTTACCTAATAAAAAAAGTATCTTCACGCCTATATCAGAGCCTGTAAGCAGAGGTACAACCAAGCAGGACACCTACGATTAGCCGAAAACACTAAGTCTCATATAGTGATAGGTGACAAGCATATCATCAACCGGGTACCTATCCAATCCCAGGCAACACTACTTTTATTTAGAAATTGAAAATACACATTTTATAATATTTATTGCCCGGTCCGGGGATGTATTATATTATTCATCGTTCTTATCAAATTTTGATGATGCTTGTTATTAGTCGCACAAACTTTTGTCTATTTTCTATGATTTATCGAAGGCATTTGATTATGTACATCATGAAACTCTCCTCAATAACTCTACAATGTTTTTGAGAACGTAGACAACAAGTCACAGCGGAGCCTCACATTCAAAGTTCAACAATAACAAGGATTTTTGCTAAATATGCGACAAAAAGTAAAAGTACTGACGTAGAAGCTGCTGGTTTGGTCTATTTCAATTCCATAGTGTCATGTCCCATGTTACCTTAATATGGGATAATGGAGCAGATATGAAAAAAAATACAAAAAAGTGCAAATTGCTTAATTTATACAAAACAGCTAAACTACTTTCAAAGTGCGTACACACTTCTATTACATCCTAAATTTAATTCTACAGATGAATGTAGACTTTAAAGATAAAGTGAATGACCCATTGAGGGTAAAGCTTCGCAATCTCATTCGTTAATTATTGTTGAGTGGTACCAAAAATTTTATATCGAGAATCAAAAGCTTGGAAAAGACAAAATTATTTATAATAAAATAGGATTAATCCAGTAAGAAGTCTACAAACAATTTAGTAGATTTCGTATATGTATAACACAAAAAATAAAGAAATGTACATTTTTTGGAGCGATATTTAGAAATGAGTTTTTCAAAATGTGGCAGTTAGTGGAGAAATGGAAATATCCTAACTAATGATAAATATGTATACGTAATGGTGTATATTATGCTTATTGCACGTCGACACCAGGCGATCCATCAGATGGTTTTCCAGTTAAAACTTATAAGGATAAAAATATAACATACAAGTATACATACCTACATATCGGTCGCGTTTACAGGGAGTTATAGCTTTGATTCTACTGCAGTTTTCTTATGTAAAAGCAAAAGTAAATTTTTTTGCACACCCACAGTGGTCCCAGTACAATATAAAAACAGCGATTACGGAGATGAAGTCACAGATACCTTGCTAACTTAAGTTTGGAAATAGGGTTTTGTTATAAAAATGATAAAATATCCAAAAGACAAAGTTCAGGTGATAACTTTCTTTTACAATAGCGAGACAGTAGCGAAGGAGACATTGCAAACGTGTAACTCCTTGTGGATTCAAATTTGTTTTTTTATTATCGTTAGCATACGATGTCGTCACGTGTAGGACACACGTGACGACAACGTATGCTAACGATAATTTAACCGACTCCAAAAAAGGAGGAGGTTCTCAATTCGACTGTTTTTATTTTTATTTTTGTGTTTATTACGCGATTACTCGGCCAATATACAACAAAGTCGATAGTTCTTTTTTAGAAATAATTTTGAAGTTGTGATTTCGAGATAGTTTTATCACGATTCGATTAATGATGAAATCAAGATAAGTGAAATATTTCTGCACTTATATAACTTAAAACTACTACCTAGTAGTAAATGTTGACAAAATTTAAATTTATGTTACTATCTTTAGATTCGAATAGAAATATCAAATCGCGACATCGTACTCAATAAAATAGTTGGTAGTCGGTTTTTGAAGTTTTAATTTAAATTTAATTGTAGTTTTATAACTTTTTGTAGAAAATAACTCGGATAGGTACGGGATTTGTCGGCTAGTTGAAGTCATCTAGCTGTGTGTACCTAGATTTCAGATTAAATGTTTTCGATGAAGTACATTGCAAAACGTGACAACTCCTTTATTTAATCAAAGACAACAGGTTGGTAACACAGAGCCCCGATGCGATATCAGCACACAATGTTGCAGCTGTCGTTATCTAAACTTTTATAACTAGGTACTCCGCGTGACCTTCGTCACATCGGTCAGTCACCGCCGACTAAGAGCGAGGCTTGGGTTCGATTCCCGAGGGGGACTGAAATTTGTGTGACGAACATCTAGAGGTTTGCATTTCAGGGCCTGGATGTGTTCATTCAATTTATTCTGGTATCTGTTAAAGTATTTGCTCGACGAACTGCACCCATAATACAAGCATTAAATTTGCTTACTTTGGAGTTGGATTCAATTTGTGTTATCCAAGGATATTTATTTATGTCTTCATCCGTTTACTTTTTTTATTAGTATATTATATATTTATTAAAAGTTCCATAATATTTAAATTTATTTCATTGTAAATTACCTTCATTTTTATTTTAAATATTCAAAATAAAGTAACACAAATTGGATCTAACTCCAAAGGAAGCAAATTATATATATTGTAATAAGATAGCGAGCCAGCACACGGCTCTCCTGGTGGTAAGAGTAACCGTGGTTCATAAACACCATAGATGTTGTAGGTGCGTTGCTGTACTGTGGCCAGGATGTTAGGCCTATTGTGCAAGTCTACCGTCTGCCCTACCCTCCGGACCGGAACACGACAATGTCGTGATAGCGACAGGAATAGGTAGGACGGTGGATCCGTACCCGGGCAAGTACTGCACAGCAATATACCACCAGTGGTCTGGATGGCATTGACCCATGAAACCTATACTCGCCTCTTACGAGCTGCCTGGTGGGAAAGGCAGATGATCTATACTACACAGGGGACCCGGATCAACATGGGGGTGCTTGATATGTATTGTGTTATGGGTGTCAGTCTACGATACTAATACATAGAAATACTTAAAGAGATACCAGAATAAATTTAATAAACACCCTCACCTCATACCACATACCTCATACCACTAGCACTCACGGTTACAAGTGTAACAATGTCACAAAGACATAGTTTTTTATATCATCATACAAAAAACCGTCGTGTACAATCGGCTGTTGAAGGCAAAACCCAAACACGTTTCTTGGATTGCGTAAATCAAATTAAGTAAAAAATATTTCGACGAAAAGCTTACAACAAATTTTCCATCGTTTAATTCTACATCAGTTTAGTAATCATTATATTATAGAAATGAATTAACAAATAAAAAATTTAACACACAAATTAAATCCTCAAAGAATTCGTCGACTGCTGTGTCGGTTTGTCATGATACTCTTGTTTAGTTAGGCGGGGAGATTATCACCATACATATTTGACAGTAGTGGAAGACAAACAAACAAATGAATTCCTACATGGTAAGACATGACACCAGACATGCTAGTGCCTTATCGTCTAATAGGTGACATTTTTTTTGATGATATTGGAAAGCAAACAAGCAGACGGATTTCCCTATGAGAAGAAATTCCTGCCGCCTAGAGACACCAAAGGTTGTAATAGTGCGTAGCCAATCTCAGGCCGGGATGTTAGGCCTCGAGCAAATTTAAGTTTACCGGCTACCTTACCCTCCAAACCGGAACACGTCATGACGTTATGGCGGCAGGAATAGGTAAGGCGTTGGTGCCAATCCGGGTGAGTCGCTGCGAAACTCTACACTTAAGTAGCATTTTGAGTGCTTACAATAAATTTAGAATTTTGAAGTCTTTGAAGAGGCTCAAACTAGTTTTCGATGTCACTTATTTCGATTTTCTCTTTAACTGAAGACAAGCAATGAAAAAGGATACATTCTTAAGTTTCCGGTTTTGTCACCGATCGCCAGGAGCTTCTGTATGGGGTCCCAGGCCAGCGCCGTCGGGGAGAACGGGAACCCATGCCGGAATGTCTGTGGACAATAACAAAACGTGTTAATACCAATTTTTGTTACTCAATAAATAAAGGTATATAAATATCCCTGGACAAGTTACACAAATTGAATCTAACGCAAAAGGACCTAAATAAATTACATGCTTGTGTTATGGATATTAGCCAAAGATTCTAATGCATAGAAATACTTAAATAGATAAAATAGATACCAAAATAAGTTTATTAAACACCCAGTCCCGGAAATGCAGACACTTAAATGTTCATTACACAAATATCTGTCCCCGTTGGGAATCGAACCCGATATTCGCGGTAAGTCTGTGAAGTTAGACCTGTACGCTAGCCACTCGACCAACGAGCCGGTAATAAAACTCCGCGTTCCATAAATACTAGTTTTTAGTTTTTTGATGGATCAATACAAACTACATATCATTATCGCATCTATGGTCTAGCGGTCCAGGCGTTGGACTTGACTTCACGACGCCCTGGGGTTCGATTTCCGGGTCGCGCAACAAAAAAGAAAATGTGGTTTTTCAGATTTTTCTAACAAAAAAAACGTTGCTCGGGATTGAATGTGTGCCCGGTTGGCGATAGACTTGCCACCTATCACATTGTGAGACTTAGTGTCTTCGGCTAATCGTGGGTGCCTTGGTTGTGTCTCTGACTGCCTTTTCAGGACCCATTCATATCTTAGACCTGCGATTATAAGCAGGAATTTAATGAAGCGAGGGGTTGTTTTTAGGGTTTAAAAGTAGCGTTGTACGTACCCCATAGATTTTAGAGCTCTGTACTGTCATGTTCCAATGTGGAAGGTACAGTAGTCAGCAAAGTTATGCAAAAGTGCATTATATTACTAAATACACCAGTTACACCATATTACACCAGTGCATTAATACTGTATCATCCATATTGGAACACGACAGTATAGAGCACCGAAGATGTAATGGCGGTAGGAAGAAGTTAGGCGATTTAACAGATCCGTACGAATCGTCGCATAACTCTTTAACTCACTCATGACACACTTTGCATGACAATTCAACCGATGCTCGCCCTGTACAAGCTGCTCGGCAGGCGAGCTGATAGCCAATATCCTACAAAGATAGTTGCCTCGTGTTTCGTGTGCTGTCGACCTTGAGGGTGGGATATTATGAATTCATGGAGGAGGCTTCAGTCTTCAGAACTCATAAACATTTCAAAACTCCATTACCGACTAAGTCACAAAGCTCGCGACCTAAAATTGTGTCTAAATCGGACTAACTTTGAATATAACTACACATTCCCAGCTTCTTCGTCTGTATAGCTAGAAAGCGTTACGTTCGTACCGCTGTTAATATCTATATAATGAATCCCCGAACTGTATGTACGCGCACAACTTCCGAACGACTGGATCGATTTGGTTGATTTTTATTTTGCTTATAAGGAAATCCAGGGAAGCTTTAAAAGATAACACATTGGGAAAGTCTGCAAGGAAGCTAGGATAAAACAATATTTAAATTTTTCTCATATAAACTAAACAGGTGGCACAAAGTTTGCTGGGACGGCCAGTAGAAATATATTGGCATCTATCGAAAATGACATTACTTGGGTCTAAATCTTTTAGTGAAACTAGATTAGAATAAAGGAGGTTGTGTTTTTTCTGTTCTTAAAAAAAATCCCAAAAATCACATTCCTTAACGATCGATTTTGAAGAAATATGTTTTTGGTAAACACACCTTTTTTATTAATTGTAAAAAGATTGTTACAACTGTAGTGGTTAGTTAATAAAAATATTTTAACAGGCAAGTTCAAAAAAAGAGGAGGTTCTCAATTTGGCCGGTATATTTTTTTATGTATGTACACCGATTTCTCTGTTGTTTCTGAACAGATTTACGTAGGTAATTCTTTTTTTTTGATGCAGAATAGTTTCAAATTGGTCTCATAAAAATTTTATTCAGGTAGGCCCATTAGCTTATATTTTATGAGCATTTTTACCTATTTACATCCCGATATTTATTTTTTATTAAATTCAATCATAGCAGCAATAAACTGAAAAGTATTAATTAAAAACAACTAAGTTTCATATTTTTAAACAAATACAAATCAAATATATAACTACGTTTATTAAAACCGACTTCAAAACTAAAAAGTAAAAAATAATAAAGACTTAAAATTAATTATATACTACCTATTATTTATATGTCCCATTTACTACTAATAGCTTTGAAGTCGGTGCCAATCCAATGTAAAACTACTTACTTATAATATAATAATTAGTTTAAGGCAAAAGAGCAAAGCTTTAATGTCGCGGTACCAACTTGAGGCTGAGGTGTTAAGAGTCTTGCGTAAGGAGCTTAACCGGCCAATCTGAAAGCCTCCCAAGTATATTATGGCAATGGCGCTTTCTAGTAACATTGAGTCAGGACAACGCGAGAGGTCGACGTGGAGCCGGCCGGGTCGTGCGTCACAAGGCGGATAGGGCGGTCGGAGATTCAGTGACCTTCAACAGTTCACAGCTTCCACGAACCTTAGCAACAATTGAGTACATGAAAAGTAAGATAAGAGTGCAGTAGCAACAGCTGACCGCGGGTTATCGGCTGGGGTGCTGTCGAAAACAAGTGCCAGTATAAAATGTGAAGTGGACGTAGCTGAGGTGCATTCTCGTCCAAGGCTCGAGCTGGTCAACATGAAGTTCCTAGTGTTAGCGACGTTGGTCGCCGCGGCGACTGCCACCGTCCTCAAAGACGACTACTACAACTCCGTGTTGGTCGGCAAGGATTCACTTGGTGAGTATCATTTAATTTTTTTCTAACAAAATTTTTTCTTATTCAAGACGCACAAATAGGCCGATCTTCTGATGTTAAAAAAATCACTTTTCGTATAAGAACCAAAGATAGTAAAGGGGCGGTGCCAACTTGGAGCTGAGATTTTACATAAATTAGCCATTAGGCATTATGCATTAGCAAAAGTTTATCGACTACCATAACCTAAAAAACCGAAACATGACAGTAGCGAGCACTGTCATTATGGCGGTCGTACTAGGAAAATTAGTGGTGCCAGACAGAACGAGTTATCGTATGACTCCAATGCCTAGTAATGGCAACAAAATATGATAAATACATATCTTCACGCCAAGCCCCTTTCTGGGTAGGCAGTAGATGGCAATAATGGATGCATATCTACTTCATCACACAAATAACTGCCTCTCTCTGAAACCGAACTCGAGCCACAGCGACGAAGAGACCTATTCTATCTTAAGCATTGCCTAAGCTACGTCAACAAGAACCATAGACAAGGAGCGTCGCAATACTGACCCACACACTTCAAAGAAAATTTCACAACAAATGATTTTAAGAAGGCAAACAAGAAGACAGATTTCTGACGGTATATAACGGACGTTGCCTTTACACACAAAATAGACCCCAAACTGTTAAGATTTGTCAATCTGGGAGTCTGATATTGATTCTTACTAAGAAGTAGGTCAATATAAAAATATGGCACCAATACAATAATAAGCACTAAATATCTGTTTCAGTAAACTTGGATGTCAAGACCCGAGAGGTGCTGTGCATGAAACTGCTGAACTATATCCTGCAGCCCACCATCTACGAAGACGTCAGGGAAGTCGCCAGGGAATGGACACTCGAAGACAACTTCGACAAATATCTGGTAACATTTTACTTTAGTTAAACTGTAAAATGTAGGGTACTACAACTACTATAAGTCATGCTCAGTACAACATCTGCTGAAAGAAGATGTTCTTCTAGTCACTAGTGCATTCAAACTCGTCTTACATATATTGATATTCTCTTCACTTAGGCGGCCTAACCGATTTTCATATAAAAAGAGAGGTATCCTATAATTAAATAAATGGTTTTCACATCATTATAAAATCACATTAAAATCGAAAAGTTTTAATCAACTTTGGAAATATCACATCTTTTCGACGGGTCCTACGTAAACTGGTACAAGCAGCAAAATGTCACTAACGTTTTTATGGCATCATTCGTACTTAAACAACCCATTCTTTAACTTCATGAAAAAATAATTAAAATTATTAACGCAGTTCTTTTTCTAAAGGATTTAAGTATACCATTTCAAAATTTCAACTATGTACGTTGTATAATGTTAAAGTTACACGCATTAAAACATACAAATCGCTCTCCTGTAAAGTTGTGCAACTGCATTTGTACCAGTTTACGTAGGACCCGTCGTTTTGTTTTATTTAGCCTAATGTAATACTTTTTAAGAAATATTTAATGAATATTCCTGCCACCATAATGTCAGTGCTTGCCGTTGATGTGTTTCATCGTTTCGGGGGGATAAACTTACTTTTGTTTGAGGCCTAATATCCCGACCTCAGGTTGGCAATGCACCATTATCACATTTGGTGTCTCTAAGCGGCGTGAATATCTTACCATCAGAAAATCCGTCTGCTAGTTTGCCTTCCAAAATTAAAATGAAAGAGTGGTAAATAAATAAAGTTCCTCCACAAATCACACAAATTGAGTCGAAACACGAAGTAAGCAAATCTTGTACTTGTGTTGGATACTATTACCTAGAATTACTTAAACAGCTACCAGAATAATTTTAATAACCACACCCAAGCCCAGTCATTCAGATTTCAGACATCGAATTGTTCATCAATCATCCTGCTTCTGGCGTTAGGCTAGCCACTTGATCAAAGAGGTAGTTGTAATAAATAACTAGAAAAAAACAAAAAACGCCATCCTTTCTACTTTAATCTGGAAATTTGAGTCAAGATTAATTTAAAAACTACAGAAATCAAAGAACAATTTCCTAAAGTTGTATGTATTGGTTTCAGAAAGTGGACGTTGTGAAGCGATTCCTTGAAGTGTTCAGGATGGGTCTATTACCACGCGGTGAGGTCTTCGTCCACAGCAACGAGCTGCAGATGAGCCAAGCCGTCCTAGTCTTCAGACTTATGTACTTCGCTAAGGACTTCGACACCTTCATCAGGACGGCTTGCTTCTTACGCGAACGCATCAATCCCGGCATGTTTGTGTATACCTTCACGTGCGCTTGCTTCCACAGACAAGACTGCCAAGGAATCATCCTGCCCGCACCTTACGAAATCTACCCATTCTTCTTCGTCGACAGCGACATCATCTACAAAGCTACCATGCTGAAAATGACTAAAGCAGCCAATGACCCAGTCATCTTCGATTACTACGGTATTAGAGTTACTGACAACAACTTAGTCGTCATCGACTGGCGTAAAGGAGTTCGTCAGACCTTGTCTGAGGATGACCGCATTAACTACTTCACTGAAGACATTGATCTTAACACTTATATGTACTACTTGCACATGAGCTACCCTTACTGGATGACCGATGACATCTACAATGTCAACAAGGAACGCCGCGGTGAAGTATTCTTATATGGAATTCAGCAGCTTCTCGCAAGATTAAGACTGGAGCGTTTGGGACACAACATGTGTGATATCAAGCCAGTGGTGCTGAACCAACCATTCCAATGGGGTTACTGGCCCAAGATTCGCTTGCCCACTGGAGTTGAGATGCCAGTCCGCAGTAACAACATCCTTCTCGTCAACAATAACAACCTTAAATACCTGCACTACATTGAAGATGTTGAGAAAATCCTCCGTCAAGGAATCCTGACCGGCCGCATTGAAAACGTAAGTTTTACATTTGATTAGTCAATAAGCAGTAACTGTTGATACGAGATATTCGCTTCCTACAGATATCTGTATCACTATTATCATATTTGATTTCTAATACACAATTGCTTAATGATAGTTTAAAATTTAGAGATTAAGGTTAAAAGTAACTTATAACTTTTTACGACTTATAACGACATATAATACCAAAAAATACCAAAATATAAAACTCATTGGATTTTTTCCAGTCGTCGCGGCGCCAATAAATAGCATGTATTTTGTTTATTTTCAGAGAGATGGCACTATCATCAACTTAAGAAAAGTAGAAGACTTTGAGAATCTGGCCCGCCTTCTCCTCGGAGGTCTCGGCTTACAACACGACAACGCTAAGATGATCAACCTTGTCAACATCTGGAAGAAATTCCTGTCATACAGCAACTATAACGTCAATAAGTACGTATTTCATAGAAGTAGAATATCCACAAGCAGACAGATTTTACATTAGCAAAAAAATAGAGGGCTACCATGTAAGCAGCAAAATGTTCAATGACGATTACTTTGAATTTGTGAATAATTAAATTATCACTCAGTATCTTCACGCTCATATCCCCGAAGAGCTATGCAGACACACAACCACACAAACACACACAGTGCAACCAGGGCACACACGACTAGCCCAAGACACTAAGCCTCACAATGTGATAGGTGGCTAGCCTATCGCCAACCGGGCACATATCCAATCCCGAGCATTTTTTTATTAGAAATGTAAAACAACAAATTTTCTTTTTGTTGCCCGACCCGAGAATCGAACCCGGGACCTCATAAAGTCAAGTCCAACACCTGGACCGCTAGACCAGAGAGGCGATCACCACTTTATCACTTCACTTCGTCTGCAAAATACATTTTTGATGACAAATTCTGACCGTAGAAATTTTGTTACAGGTACACTTACATCCCGACGGCCTTAGACATGTACTCCACCTGCCTCCGTGATCCTCTCTACTGGAGACTCCTTAAACGTGTTATGGAAATCGCATTCCTCTACAAGAACTATCTCCCGAGGTACACGCGAGACGAACTTGACTTCCCTGGCGTCAAAGTTGAAAAAATCTTTACAGATAAACTAGTCACATTCATGGATGAATACGACTTAGACATCACCAACGCTCTATACTTAGACGTCACTGAGATGCAAAAGAAGAAGTCAGATTGGACCTACTTGGCACGCATGCGCCGTCTCAACAACCACCCATTCAAAGTAACTATTGAAGTTCTCTCAGACAAAGCTGTTGACTCGGTTGTGCGAGTATTCCTTGGACCAAAATTCGACTGTATGGGACGTCTCATTAACCTCAACGACAAGCGTTTGGATATGCTTGAAATCGACAGCTTTTTATATAAACTTGAAACCGGCAAGAACACGATCGTTCGCAACTCTCTTGACATGCACAACATCCTCAGCGACAGAGTAATGACTCGTCGTCTATTGGACCGCACTTTGGAATCTGCTGGCACAAACGAGAAGGTTCTAGACAGCTATTGGTACAAGACCCGTATTGGCATGTCTCACAGACTGTTGTTGCCTCTTGGCAAGCGCGGTGGTCTACCTCTGCAGCTCTACGTGATTGTCACTCCAGTGCGCACTGGAATGGTCTTACCACAACTTGACATGACTATTATGAAGGACCGTCATGTGTGTCGCTGGACCACTTGTATTGACACGATGCCTCTCGGCTTCCCCTTCGACAGGGACATCGATGTCACACACTTCTACACCAACAACATGAAGTTCGTCGATGTGTTAGTCTTCAGAAAAGATGTTGGTCTCTCCAACAACGTCAAGGATGTTGACATTTCAGACATGATCATGAAACGTGATGACCTCACCTACTTGGACAGTGACATGTTCATGAGGTGGACCTACAAGGATGTCATGATGATGAGCTACGATAAAATGACTCGTTTGTAAATACTTTTATGAAACTTAATTCCCACAATATACATAAATAAATAGCATTATAAATATTTTAACTGTTTTATTTAGTAATTTAAAATTTAAATTACATTTAAAATAAAAATTTAGTAATTTAAAATAAAACAATAGAGTTCAGAGGGTTAAAATAAATGGTTAAACTTCTTCGGGTTCT
>NJDC01000609.1:317630-328275 GCA_002245475.1 Calephelis virginiensis | reverse complement strand
GTTCATGTGTATGAAGAGCACCGTATTATTCAAAAACGTAATAATTATTGACATTTTGATGCCAATTTAAAATGTTAAAGTAGACATCTTATTTCGCTTTTTTTCGCGATAAGTAAGTGTAAAAAGTTTTATTGATAGTTTTGAGTAGTAATAGAATCACAAAGAGTACAGAGCTGTGTGCTGATCTTGATATTTATTTAGAAGCCATGAGTCGACCAGAGACTTCAAAACGAGCTTGCCATGCTGTCGAGAAAGGCACCAGTTTTTATATCAGAATAAAAAACCTAGACGATGATTGGCGGAAAAGGGCAAACTTGCTAGAACACAGAAATACACTTGACAACCTGATGAGTTTTGGCTCCATGTAAATATATTTAAGAAGCTATCTTCACGCCTGTATTCTGTAGCAGGTAAGCAAAGGCACCTACAACCAGGGACCAACCACATTATTATATGCATGGAGTACTGATGCCATATCTGAGCAGGTTCTGCCGGCTAGTACCAGCTGCATTGGCTAGTGGCTGCTTCGGATATAATAGATTGGCGATGAGAAAGATGAATCTGAGACTCTCAACTCATATAAAAGAAATTGCTGCAGCTTGAAAACTGTTAGTCCAGTAGTGCTAGTAGCAACTGTATGGAGTTTAGATATAACCAACAGCAGAGTACGGGAATGAAAGTATGATGTCAGTCGCGTCTACTCAATCATACTACGAACCCCGAGGCAAAATAGTTCGACAAGTGTGAAACTTTCTATGTGAGTTTTTTTACTTGATTATTTTAGTCTACTTATACATAATTTCAAGCTGTCCTACAATTGCAAATCGCGTTACTCAATACTCATGCTCTTTTTTTTAAATTCTGAACCAACAATTTTTTTGTAAAGTTTTAAATTTAAAGTTATCCTTTTTTAAATTCGAAGAAGTTATAAGCAAAATCGTTCGTCTATCGTTGAGTTAAATAAGATTATTCCTTCTTTGTACAATTATGTTCCATTATTTAAATTTGTAAAAGTATTTTTAATTCCTTTCTAACCCGTTAACGCGGGTAGTTATGTCCTATAGATACACAATTCTGAGTACCCACCAAATGAGTTCATCATTACAGATGAAATTCACATTTTAGAATGGCCATAACTTTCGTTTCTCGCTTCGTTTCGTTTATGTCTCGGGCGAAATTTTTTCTTTCTTTAAAATTTATAGAAATCTATCCCAAGCACAGGGCAAGTGCTAAAATAAAAATACGTTGTAAAAGTATATCTGTAAATTAATAAAATTAATAGAAGAAGGTGTTACTTTGCGGAAATCCATACTTAAATACAAAATAAAATTAATTAATTTGCAAATTAAATAATTTTATTTAGATTAAAGTAATTCTGTGTTATTCGTCGAGTGAGACAGTATAAATTCGGAAATTTTCAGTTATTTTCATTAGTTTTCGCAATGGGTCGTCGCAAACCCGCAAAGCTTCGAAAGGGAATAATTCGTGGGGTCGATGCAAGCAAATCAAGTTACCAAATATCTAAGGACTTGACACTTCCCAGATCTATAGTCCAATCTATCATTCAGCAGTATAAAAAGAATAGAACGACTTCTTGTTTCAAGAAAACTGGTCGACCACGCATCACGAGCGATCATTAAAATTGGACTTCCGAACAGTGGCGTAGTATCGTTTGGAGTTATAATTCCAAATTTAAAGTGACGGTCAGCGATTAAAGGAAAAATGTGATTCGAAATAAAAATGAGGCATTTTATACAGATTGCCTCAAACGAAACGTAAAGTTTCCGGCGTCTCTTATAATGCATGTCTGCACAAGGTGTTGGTGGTATGCAGTTCATGGATGGTTCTATCAATGCTGCGAGGTATCAAAACCTTTTACTGCCCTCTATTCCGTCACTCAAGCATCAAGATTTCTTAATTTTTCAATAAAATGGTACTTTCCCGCTATACTGCAAGGACAAGAAAGACGTGGCTACTGGCGAAAAGCATCCCTATCCTATCCTACAGTCGATCGAATCAATGGCCATCTTACTGCCCGGACCTATTGCCAATCGAGACCCTATAATGGTGAAAATGACAAAAGTTGTAAAAACTTTTGGCTGTCTGGGAGTCAATTAGGCCTGAAGGAGTGTGCAGCGTCGGTTGCAACTATGCCTCTTCCCATTAAAGCTGCTATTGAGAGCAAAGGCGACACAACGAAGTGGTAGCCGAACTGTTTTGCGTCAGTGACCAGGGTAGACCAATACTTTAGCGTTAAGTTTTTTAGAATGTTTTTTTATGTTATATAAAGTCATGAAAGAATGTTTTAACAACAACATTGAAATGTTCCCCAAATTGTAGTGTACTTTTTATTGAATTTTCTTAATTATTTTACCAATACATATTTACGTTCTATATTTTACGCTTTGCACTACTTGCCATACTAGAAGAACTTTTTTGCATCGGGGCTTGTATAATATCAAACGTAAGTGAAAACAGGTTAAACTTGAAGTGTGACAATTGACAACTCATTTGCCGATTGTTGTTAGTAGGATTATTTCCTTTAAGTTGGGTTCATAAACCGATTTCAATTATAGCAAATATATAATAATATAATAAGCAAAGTTATGCACAGGGAGTTTCTAAGAGCTTACACTTTATGTACTGTAAAAGTATGCCGGAATCAGATTCAGCTAATTGGCAACCAGCCACTTGTAAAGTGTGTACATGGCGTGCACTAATTAAGTATAGTTACACAGGCAGCAAAAGATGGGTGTTGTGTTGTGGCGGTAGGCTTTAGGGGCAAAATGCTACATTATGTTATTGTAGCTAATGACCTGTGGGGACGAGCGGCGGGTGTTTGTTCGCATCTAATGAGCATTTTGTAATATATGCGGGTTACGCCAGACAAAAGAGCTCTGTTTATGCACCAACACATCTTTTTTTTTTCTTCATTGCATTACGCCTGAACGGATGTATCAATTTTTGGTAATTCTTTTTGGTTGTGTTAGTTACTGTCAGGAGAAGGTTTTTTTGATGAGAAAAACCGGGAACATTTCTAGAAAAATGGGAAAACAGAACTTTATTTTCTTCATACAAACTGTTAGTATCTGTTACTGTCAAGCGATACGAATTTTGCCCCGAGTCGGCTAGTTTAAAATAAAAACTAAATAGAATGCTTAAAGTCTACAACTAATTTTGTTTTGCATATGCAAGGCATTCGCCTGGTCGGCTAGTCACACAGTAAATATGAAATTAATAAGATTTTTTTTAGCAACAGCTTGACAGTAAGCAATAATCGTCATCAACTGTAGACACCTAACGTATTAACGAATTGAATCAACCTAAGGCTAGGATTTTAACCCTCTTGCACCGAGTAAGTATATCGGGTACCATAACTTTCTTGCTTGCCTGGAGCACTTCAATAGCAAGCAGCAGGCAGGATATGATGTAAAACGGAGAATTCCATTCCGGGAATCATAACAAACAAAACGTCCACTTACCTATGTATCGTCAATGGATTTACCTGTGTTCGCCTTTTACAGTCTACGTATACTTCTATTTTTCAAAGTTGCTTGAGATATTCTTGAGTCTTCAGTTTGTTGGGAATTAAAACAAAGTTGCATTTTGGCATCCTCATTAGTGAATTCTTAAAAAAATAGGTGCTTTCACTAACCAGATTAATAATGTAAAAAGGTAAAATTGGAACATAAATTTTCGAAATGCCTCGGGTGGGTGTTATAACACAATAATTAAAGATAAATAATTTTATGGAACTTGAATACCACAAAAAGATCGAAGGACATATAGTATTTTACAAGTAGTCAGGTGTAGATAACTCTCTATCGACCAACCTATCAACTTTTTTAATGATATTGGAAGGCAAACAATCAGACGAATTTCCTAGTGGTAAGAAATTCACGCCACCTAGAGACACTAAAGGTGATAATGATGCGTTGCCAATCTGAGGCCGGGATATTAGACACCGAGGACAAGTAAGTTTACAGGCTACTTTATTCTCCGAACCAGAACACTTCAACAGCTAGCGCTGACATTATAGCGACAAGCATAGATAAGGAAGTGGTACCAATCCGGGCAAGACGCTGCGATGCTTTACCACCCAGTTAGATGTCACGGTGTTAGTGACAGCAAGCCCATGCTCGCGTTTTACGAGCTGCCTGACAGGAAGGTAGATGAACTATTCTGCAAAGGAGTACGGACCAACACGGGGAAAGCTATTTCCAAGCAAACATCACGTCGATCTGTTTCTTGGTTTTGTCGAGAAAAAAGGGCCAGTGATGATACGATAATACTTGTTTTTAGGTCCGACAATGTATGGAAGCTCGTCATTCTCTTTTATAGTTAATACATTTTGGTAAACAAGTATCTATTAATTTTGAATATCAATATGACATTATTTGTTACTACACAGTTTTCAATATCCGTTTAACGCAGAACATTCCGGAAATACTTCTACGATGTATATTGAAATACTTGTTATAATTTAATATTATGTATATATTACGAAGTTATGAAACAACTATGTCAGTACGTTATTCATTTTACGTATACGTACGTTCGTACGTACGTACGATTTACGTATAGTGAAAAATTACAAAATTTGTAACCGGAACGATCACAAAACGTAAAAGTTATACTTCTATAATTTGCTTATTGCATATACATATATATACACATCCGCTCCTCCGCTCCCACTGTTACACAATCATACATACACACAATGTCACACATTTTACATATGTTACGGTATTTTGTTTCTTTTTGTTAGTTGCTTATAAACGATACCACATTTACTAATTGATAGAATGTTGTGCAGTAGTTCATCCTACTTTGACGCTATAGCGTTAGTGCTCGCCGTTGTCGTGGTCCGGGCTTATGGCCGGACTTTACATAGACTTGCATATTTAGTGTAAGATTCTTTCCGTTACGGCCCGTTCACACATGTCTCCGTTTTACTGTTCCGTTTTATCGTGTACGTTTTTTTTTCGTCGATGGCGTATGTAGTTGTATTAGCGACTTCACACATGGCACAGTATTCTGTATACAGTAAAAAATATCGTTCCGTAAAAAAATTACATTCCGTTTTGTCATCGAATACTGGACGACGGAACAGTAAAAATATACGGATACGTAAAATTTTAACGGATAGATACTGTGTGCGTGGCGGGCGGTGTGTGCGGGGTGTAGAAGTAATTGTAAAATTTCGATTCATCACCTCGTAACTGACTCATTAGTAAACTGTAAGCACCCTCTCTAGATCTTTGGGTCATAAGTGGATGCAGCCAATAACGTCGAATCTTCCTTCTCCGACGAAAGTACCAATACAACACGACAGCGTCCATCCTTGTCGAATAGCGGCGGTAGACTGAGAGTTTTCTGTGTTCACACATCGCATCCAGTAATGACGGAGCCGTTGGACGTTATACGGTGCCTATGTGTGAACAGAGCATAAATTTATGACGTACCCGTTAAAAACGTTCCAGTAAAACGAACTCCCATGTGTGAACGGGCCGTTAGACTGCACTAGTACGTTCTCAAAAAGTGTTTTATGTTTACTGTCTATACAAAACGCGGATTTTGTTGTTTGTGTACTAATACTACTAATACTAGTTTACAAACCGAATTTTTTAGACATTCGTAGAATCACACTGTAGCTTATTTTGAGCGTCGGGAATTAAAAAGAACTTTCAGATATTTTTGTTGTTTATGTAATAATACAAGCATACTCAGTTTCTGTAATTTCAGAAAGTGCCACATGCATTTATATAATTATTATTGAGACAGTGACGAAATCAATCGGAATCTTAAGATATCAAACAGTTTAGATTACATTGATTTATTTATTGTTTCGCTTAATTATAACAACAAACCAATACCCGTGGGCGAGACCGCATTATCAGTATTTATTGTGAACGTTAGTGTATAACATTTATCGTATCAAAGATTCTCTTTGACAATATAAAGACTTTGCTTGTCTTCCGGACGGCACCTAAAAGGCAAACAATTGTTTATTTGTTCTAAGAATCTTCACTTGTAGAGTTTGTGTCTTTTTTTAAAACTTGAATCCCGATTTCATTCAAATTAGAAAATGGCATCAGGTATGTCATTACAGGTATTTCAAAACACAGTACTGGGGGACTATTTACATTTCGTTCCAAAAAAAATCAACGAATCCAATAAAACAATTTAAATATCAGTAAATATAGCGTCAATCCTTTTCTGTGTTTAGCTTTGGGAGTTATGCAAAAAAACATCAAGTCACAGGTGGCCAATGTACTGTCCTTGTCTTTGGTATTTATAGTCCCGTATTTGAGTTACCATCAGGAAGTCCATTCGTCTTAATACTGTCAAATTCATTGCGAGCGACTGATTGCGAATTATCATCGTAATGATGTTAAATAGAGCAAATATAAAGGAATAGCTTTTCTTACAAAAGAGGGAAGATATTTAAAAACGATATGATATAATATGTTTGTGATGTCGCGGTGAAGCGCGTCCGCTGAAGCGTAATCAGTCGGAACGCGGAGCAACAGTTGATCCGTCCCGAGGCCGCGGGCCCGATGTAGACGCCCCATTAACTACACACCCTCTATGTCGCCTAAACACATCTTGATTTAAAAATAAATACACTCGAAATGACGTCAGAGGACGAAGACGTTCGGTTTTGCAATTTATGCGGAACAAACTTCTTTACCTTGTGATTTAAAACTAGTCGAAACAAACAAACTAAACTATAGGGAAACAAAAATTGTGCACGTCTGTTGAGGGGTGAAAACAAGACACAGTGTTACGTCTAAAGCACCAGCCAAATTTTAAGAAATGGTTCGGAATCGATAACAATTTCGATTTATGAAAAAACTAAAAATTAAAAAAAATATAATTTTTATCCCACACAAAATACAAGATGCATGGGTATAACATAATGAAGCATACAACTGGTTCCCACTGCATTCGCATTTGCAGGCTGATGACGTCATTACTTGTACTACTACTTGTACTTGTACTTGTACTTGTACTAGATACGACAAAGCGTGACAAGTGAAACATTTTTGCGGACTGTTATAAATAAATTTTCATAAAAGTAAATATAAAAATTTGGCAACAATATTTAAAATACGTAATGCAAGCCTTTACTCCCTTCAAATTTATTAAAATTTGGCACGTCCCTTCAAAGTAACCCTGTATATGTAAAACATAACAGTTTAATAAACCTTTTATCCAGGAACTTACTTATCATAAAATTAAAAAAAATCAATAATTCCCGACACCCCCACAACCAAATTTTAATATAAGAGATATTCAAATTTTAATATAAGACCAAATTATATAAATAAATGAAAATGAAAAATATTTTTCTTTTACAGATTACATTATTAACAGCTTCAATAAATATCTGTTGATGGCCTCACTAGGCAAGCCTGTATCGAGGCAACCTAAATTCCTGTTTGCAACTTAATTTAAATTAAACCTCGTTCACAGAACAGTTTACTTGTTACAAATATATATTGGTTGTACATAATTGAGGTCTGTCTGAGCCCGGATAACAATATAAGTCACTGAACAGAAATTAAAAACTTCTACAAGATGTAGAATAATAATAAAACTATTGTTATAATTTTTTGTTTTATAAAGTAAAACTATTTAGAAACGCTGAGCTTCCGCTTAAGCGCCATTAATTAAGATCCTACATTTTTAGTCTTATATAAAAACCCATATACCTATATAATTTAAAGAATAAATTTAACTATTAAATCTAAATGTCTTAATATTTAAGAACTAAATTGGGTCTGACATACGAACGGATGACAAGCACGACGAACCTATAAGGGTTCCGTTGTTACCACAATGCAACGAGGTCCTAAAAACTGCCACAGATAGATAACTATACCTAAAGAAAAGCTATATAATATGGTTGAATTCAGTAGGTACATTGACGACATTTGAATAAAAATAGGTGCAGGTGACTAACAAGGGCAGCAGAACACGTTTTTGGAATTTTTGCCTGTCTGTGTAATGACTTCGATTCAGGTCGAATGTACTGAACCGATCGAAGTGAAACGTTGGCTAGTAGGTAGGTACTTTATATTCCAGGAAGGTTATAGGATACTTTTTATCCCGCTCACTAAAAGGAGTTTCCGTGGGAGATTTCGAAAAGAAAATTGGGCTTTATTTCATAATCGCGTATTCCAATTTTGTTAATTATTTTTTTGCTTTGTCTGCATGTTGTATGTACTACACAGATTGTCAAATATTGTTTGACTTGATAAAAAAACTGTACCAATATTGTGGTATAGAAATTACAGACACATCCATAATTACCATGGTGGCAAATAGTATTGTCAAGTGCGCGGATGATGCGAGATAGTGAGAGATGAAGAAGGAGTGAAAAAGGAAGAGACACGTGGAGCCGAAAATACCTAGCTCTCAGAAGCTGTACGCCCTTTCGACATTCGAATATAAAAGTATTTGAAATAAAGCTCTAGCGGCCGTACTCACAAACAGCCATTGTCTTTTAATCAGTCATTGATTCGACATTTTCTGTATAAAAATAACTAAAAGTATCTTCTTCACACCCATATCCCCGATATGCAGAGGCACGACTAGCCGAAGACACTAAGTCCCACAATGTGATACGTGGAAGCCCATCGCCAACCGGGCACGTATCCAATCCCGGGCTATATTATATTATTAGAAATTTGAAAATACACATTTTCTATTTGTTTTGTTGCCCGACCCAGGACCTCAAGGAGCAAGACCGACGTCTGAATCTATACAAACTTGTGTCATTACGATAAATTAAATGTTAATTGACGTCTCTGATTGTTTGTCGCGTCAAATCATTCAATCAAATAATATTAATCCGACGTTAGTACACTTGTACACTTGACGACGTCTAAACATGACATAACTTAATAGCAAACTATACAAAAATACATAATATCATACACACTTATTCTTCTATCGCATTGTGGCCGTAAGATCCACTTGCACGTTCGGGGGTTCAATTTAATAATAAGTTTCACTGTCAAACACAATGTAATTTAACCTTTGAAGCTAACTCAGCATTAAATATTTAACCCACGAACGTGCAAGTGGATCTTACACGACCAGAATACGGCACGACTAGGGAGCTGCAAACATGAAGTGTTTAGTGACTTACAAGGCGGTGTGTGTTCGATGTGTGTGCGGTGTGTGTATGGTATCTATTCAAGTATAGAAATACAAAGAAACATAGTATAGTATCGTTGACTAACACCCATAATACGAGCTTATAAATTGTTTAATTTGGAGTGAGATTTAACTTGTCAAGGGATTTATTCATTTATTATTTTTTAATCTCAGTCTAATAATGCAGGCAGGTACCAATTCGATAAACAGGAAGTACACAAACCTGCATATAGTTTTTCAAAAGTAAGTTGATAATACTAATATAACTTAGTGGTTAAACACTTAGCCAAAATAAATCTTAAGCTTGAATTTCATGTTTTTGTGGCTAAAGTTTTAGGATAGGTATCTTTATTATTTTATTGCTAAATGGTCAATATTAATAACCCTTCTGTAGATAGAGATAGGCCTTCTTAGGCTTTGTTGATAAGATATTTTTGTTAATTATTGAAAATAACAGCGGTTATCAGGCAACTGATCTCAAATAGCTCAATCTCTTATCTTAGTTATTAATATTGCCACAGAATCAACAAAGGCCCAAATCTGTAATATCGAACATATTTAGAAATTATGTTTTTTGTAGAATTATTAATAAATTTTGTATAGAAATGACTGGTATTTAATAGAACAGAAAGTATCTTCACGCCATATTCCCAAAGAGGTAGGCAGAAGCCCAACCAGGGCACCCACGATTTGCCGAAGACACTGAGTCCCACAATGTGATAGGTGGCAAGCCTATCGCCAACCGGGCCCATATACAATCTCGAGCAACGTTTTTTTTATTAGAAAATTGGAAGACCTAAATTTTCTTTTTGTTGTCCGACCCAGGAACATTAATAGACAAATAAGTTATATTTTTACCTATCTTCATATTTAATCTGTTATTACATTAATGCTATCAGTTAATAATTAATCAATGTTTTTATTTTTTTCCTTTGAATTTACTCACAAGTCTTGCTTTATACCAATTTTCAAGTTTCCAGGTCATCTAAAAGTCAGTTAGGTTTTAAATCTATAAGTTAGTAAATGAATTAAGCAGCCACAAAAATGCGAAGTTCTGAACGATGATCACTACATAGTATAAAACAATGTCGCTTCCTCTGTCCCTTTATAAATCTTTAAAACTTCGGAACGGATTTTCATGCGGTTTTTTATAAATAAAGTGATTGAAGAGGAAGGTTTGTATGCATATTTCATAACCGTGCGAAGCCGGGGCGGGCCGCTAGAGTATCAATAATCGTTTGAGCTACGTTTATTAAATTTCGTTTTCTAATCTTTGTTTTAAGTGTCATGTCTGTGAGTTACAAATTGTTTAACAACTTAAACCTTAATTAACCTTATTAAAAAAAATATTATAAACTTTTTGATACTTTCACTACAAAAGTATCGAAAGTAGTTCGAGATGGCTCTTGAAACATTACACACTATGCTGCGTCGCAAGTTCTGTTTTTAACTTCCGACGGAAAAGGGGGGGGGGGGA
>NJDC01000609.1:304460-317611 GCA_002245475.1 Calephelis virginiensis | reverse complement strand
GGATGTTATAAGTTTGACGTGTATGAGAGTGTTTTTATTTTCGTTGTGGATTTGTTTTGTTTGAAAACTGACGCGATCAAAATGTTTCTCGTATGTAGCTAATATTACATATAAATGATTAATTTTGACCTGAGACGCTGCCACGTGTCTTATATATAATGTTTCATGTATCAGGCGGCTGTTAGGTCGCCTATGGCGGCTATGTATATCTGTCTACTTGCTAAGCTTCCTTTATTAAAACTCTAAGTTAATAAAACGAAATATTCATGTTTAGTAAATTGAAGTAACAGACAGCCTTCTCGTTTCTTTTACCGGAACTTCTCAGAGCGCTGTCACGCTTTGATCACAGTCTATTGTGTTCTTGGTGACAGCTTGGAGTGTGGGGCATTCAAGTCGAGTGTCAACCAGTGCCGAGATACAGCAACAATATATTTATTAAAAAGAAATAATCTCGCTGGTAGCCTTAGAAGCACAACATAAATTGAAGATTAATTAATAAACTCAAATCTTTCCATTTCAGTAGCGTTCGCAATGTCTTTTAGAATTCTGCTCTGGGGAAATTGTGCGGAAATAAATACAATTTTGTATTGCAAAAAGAGCTGTTCGGGACGTTTACAATATAGACCTTAGGGTTTTCTGAAAGGAAAATTTCAAGACAAATATTCTAGCTGTAACGTCGGAAAAAGTAAGTAAATAAAAATTACATTCATACATATCGTTGTCCTAGCTTTGAAACTGCCAAATAATTGTTATCTACTCTTGTGATTATCAAGATACCTTATGTTTATAGTTTCCATCTATTGCAAAAAGACAATACACAATATATTTATACCTAAATTACAAAAAAACCTTATCAAATGTTTTCCGTAAGGAATGTCATATCAGATGGAAATTACCTCAGAAAAAAATAAGCCTTTTAATTTTTTTTTACTAAATAGATAGTGATACATCAAATAACTCTATTTTTATTAAATTGACACATAAAACGTTTGCACTGTCATACATATTGTATTGAGATACTTCCCAAGACTTCATAGCTCGTAGCGGCAGCATGTGCTACGACAACGTCCTCACAATACCTGCTATCACAATTTACATATTACCTTCATAGACAACGGCGCATTTGCTACGTGTTTTGTTTGCTGTCTGAAATAATGACGATATCACTTAACGTGATCGACTACGAGCTACGACTTGCTCTACGTACGACGTGCTTGTGACGATCGCTTATTTGCGAAAAACCCATTGGTTTTTCGCAAACGAGCGATTGTCAGCATTCCATTTGCCAAGATAATAGTGTGTCCGTGGCCCACCTTCCGCTACGAAATTTTAAAAACACAATACCTATAATATAACAATTCCGAGTTTTCGTAGCAGAACTAAATTTTAATATTTGTTACAAAAAAACTTACTGTGATTGCATTGCTCTTTTGGACCGGTATTTGAAATTAATTTAAGTACAATTACAATAAATTTAGTACAAATTTAATTGGACCACAGGCTAATGTTGAGTTTGTGTCTCACCGGTAGTTGAATGATAAAAGGTTAGAGACACCAGCACAAGTTTGCATAGGTATTAGAAAATATTAAATATAGGTATAAGAAATGTATATTCTTTAAGTAAGTAATTATATTCAAAATGAGAATAAAGTATATTTAAACCAACATGCCTGTAATTCCCGAACTACAAAACATGGAAATATTTACATGACAATTTGCAAAATTAAACAAAAAGCACCAATGTCATTAAACTGCGCGTTTAGGAATTTGTAGTTTTAATTTTGTCTCCCATCCCACATTTAATTTTATTTTGAACCCCTGAGATAAACGGGATTAAAATAAACCTATACCTATTCTTCCTCAGGACATACAGGACAGGTCAGGTAGACAGTCAAATTTGTAACAACTCGTATATATTTATAATTATTATATACGGATACTAAAATTATTTTATTAGAATTTTTAGAATGAATGGCCTAGAAATTGGACAGCCACAATTTTGAGCACGTTTAAAAAAATACTAAAATACCTGCACCTTTGTAGTCATCAAAATCTACTTTTAAATATATATTTTAATATACAGAATTCACCATCGCACAGTTTAAGTACGTGTACTAGCTGTATCTGCAAATGCATTCGCGACAGTTAACGCTAACCCGATTTAAAAGTAAATAGAAATCAATTTTAACAGACATAGAAACTTAATTACAAAGTCCGGGTCCGCTGAGTAGGATAGACCATCTGCCAGAGCTCAGAGGTGAGCACAGGTTTAAACATACCAAAACCAACAAGGTATAGTGTTGTGCAGCAACTTGCCTTACCTATTCCTGTCGCCATAATGACTCTGTCATGTCATGTCTGGGTAGGATAACCGGTGGACTTTGCGTAGGCTTTTCACCTCGGTCTTAGGTCTAATAACATCTGTGGTGCTATAAGCTACGGTTGTCCCTTACAATCTGGAATGACGTGTGCTGACTTCTAATATAAAAAAAAAGGTTTAAGATGAACTGAACATTCAAATGTTTCTCTGCATTCCGAAGTTTAAGTTATTTTGTCAATTTATTTTGAGTGTTATTAGGTCTGTAATTTGACTACAAAACTTTTGTCTTAAAAAAATAACGGGTCAATTTGTTAAACACATACTACAAAAAAAAGATAATGAATAATGTTTAATAAGATGGGTACGGTTTTATTATAAGTACCTCCTATCGATATATAGATAATTTGCTTCGTGACACGTAAACAAATACAAACAAGGGACAGCTAGTGGTGAAAATGCTATAAAATGCGCTTACAAATAGGTATTGATTAATGGTATAGTATATAATTTAGGGCAGTAAAACATCAAAAATCGACTACAACTATTCTATAAGGTACCCAATTACCTTATTTTACTAATTGCGGGATGGTCCCACATAAGTTTTATCAATTTCCTACTAGTAGTTTTGGTTAATTTTATCATGATGCCACCAGTGATGTTTGAGTTATACTTAATTATGCATAAAGTCTTGTTTATATCAACGATACATGATACACGAAAACAATGAAGTCATTTGATATTTTGAGTTTTTTTTTCATCATCGGCGTTGAAACTTCCAAATATTCATATTTTTAAATGAAGAAACACTTGTATTGTTTGACGAATGAATTAAAATTTATCATTTTATAATTTGTCTACCAGTTTCGCTTATAACAGAATCATCAGGGCCAAAACTTAAACCACTTGGTTAGTACAAGTGTTTCTTCAGTTACAAATATAAACGATCGTCAACATACAGAAAAGTTAAGCTAAACCACCAGTCGAACCGTGATAAAATTAATATGGGACCACCGGGATAGTAAAATTAATATGGAAATCGGAACTTTGACCCACTTCTTGTAAAAAGATTAATTAAAATCATTTCGTGTTTGGCCGAGTAAGCGCGTAACAAACATAAAAAAAAACGTTCAGATTAAGAACCTCCTTGTTTAAACTTGGCTAAAAAAATGATAAACGAAAGTGAATCGTTTAGGTATCAAATGTAACTATGGTGCCAAGGGTTCAAAACATATTTGTTACGGCAGTGAAGAAGCTTTTACTAAAAAAATATTTTTAATAAAAAAATCAAAAGTCTACATAAATTTGCACAGCTAGACTATCTCGCAAAAATTGTCGGAGCCATTTACACAAGAGCGGGCAAAATACTGCACATTACTGAAACACCCGAAAATGCATATTTCAAAATGTTTTACACTTTAATATGAAGAAAGCTTTCATGTGAATATTATATGAGGAATTTAATAAGAATTATAACTACAATTTGAAACTGAAATAAATACATATACAATGTGTTACGTACTATTATTATTTCGACAACAATAACGATAGTTTCTCAAAATTAATAGCATATTACTTCAAACAAACAGACCGGCAAAATCTCCCCGAGTTCTTTACGTACAATCCTATCAATCATTTTTCGACATCCACAAAACCATAGGAACCCTCTGGCCACAGCTACAATGTTGCTGAGCGAAAACACCTGATCCACAGACATTTCATTTGGCCCTTGCATCCTCTTTTCAATTATTTTTTCCAGACATTTTTATAAATTAAAAAAATCTAGACGGTAGAAACCTTGAACTACGATTCCCGAGCAGGCCCATCTATTACTTATTAGAGGCCCGGACCACATCAGAATCAAGACGCCTATTACCATAATATAGCACTTTTAAGTCGTAATAGACAAAGAAAGTAGGTACATATGCAAGTTTTGAGAGTTATTTTATTACAGTAACATTATACAGGATTACATCTAAAGCACCAGTCAAATTTTGAGACACGGTTCGGAATCGATAACACTTACGATCTATGAAAACCCTAAAATAAAAAAAAAAAACAAATTACAATTTTTATCCGACGCGAAATACAAGCAAGATACATGGTTATAACGTGAACAAAGCATAAAACCGGTTTTCCGACTGCAGTCGCGTTCGTAGACCAGTGACGTCCTGGCTCTTGCGAGGTACGACGTAGCGTAATAACAAGTGAAGCATTTTTGCGGACTGTTTTAAACGAATGTTTAAAAAAGTAAATATTAAATTTTGGTAATAGTATTTAAAATGCATAACCATTTAAGGATAAGGGGGTATCCCTTATATTAAATTTGGCCGGTCCTTTCAAAGGTACCCTGTATATTATTTTGAACGACTAATATAATAAATGCGAAAGTTTGTATGTTTGTTACTGATACACGCACAAATTGCTAAACAGATATACACACACACACACACATAGAACAGAACAGGCACTCACATAGAGGGTAACTTGGATTAATACATAGGATAGTTTTTATTCCGCAAAATTGTTCCTGTTAACAGGAACGCCGGAAAGGCAGGCTAACGCCGCGGGCAACAGCTAGTTATAAAACATATTCTGCACCAAGTAACTAGCATCCACGATTAGTCCTTTCACATACATCCATGCTGATTAAAGAGCTGTCCATGTAGATTTCAATTTCGCAAAATCGTTGATTAAATGTTCAAAATCTGTGTTTTCGAGCATATTACATTAATTAATTTTTTATTCCTTTTATTTTGAAGAAGGATCGGTCCCATTGCAGTTACTTACCAAAATGGTTAAAAAAATTCTCAGTGCGAATTCTACATCAGGAAAGGTGTCCTCTACAAATTTAGTTCTTTTTAATTAAAACGTGATATATTCCCATAACGTTTTTTTTTTTCAAATTTGGCGGAAGATTCGAAGTAATCAAATTTATCACTGAGACAATTATTCATAAAGTGCTGTAAACAAATAATTTACGTAGACTTCATCTAACATTATTGTTTATTTTTAAACATAATTGCTTTTTTGTGTTTTTTTTTTCTATTTTAGAAAAACTACTAACTCTTCTCTTGTTTTTGTGTCGGCTCTGCATCATTTGTAATGAATATCAAAGTTTATGACTTTCATGGAAGGTTCTAATTGCATCAACTGGTGCTGACTTTAATCTAAATATTACTGTTTTAAGGACAAAATAATATTGATTTTAATAATATAGGCATATTACAAATAAAAATATTTTGTGTCAATTGGTTGATTCCAACGTCAAGCTACACAGGTTTCGTTGTATAGCCGACTTCATTTCGCTTCATTTGAATGACGCGGCTCCCTGTCGTGATTCGCTTTACTTTTGATCAAAAACACGAAATTAAAATAGTTCCCTGACGAAATTATTTAACACACTTATTTTTAAATATATGAATATTATTTATATTTTTTATACACATTTTGAAATTTATTGAACATGTTGAGATCAATAAGCCTAATTTTCAGGCGAGAGCTGATTTTTCCCCCTGGTTTGTCCGGGCTCCTATGCAGAATAGACCATATTCTGCCTTCCTGCCAGGCAGCTCGTAAACGGCGAGTAAAGGCTTACCGTCACTAACACCGTGACATCTAGGTGGTAGAGTTTCGCAGCGACTCGCACGGATTGGTACCACTGCCCTATCTATTCCTGCCGCCGTAACGTCCAATACTTGATCCAAATATACAAAAAATATGATCCAAATAGTATTCTTATTATTTGTATTGGTAGAAGGGGGAAAGCAAATCCTTTTATTATTAAAAACTTTTTTGAAAGACTGTCTGTCCTAAATGTTAAAAAGATTTATTTATTTGCTATATAATAATAAATAAAATAAATATCCCTATAATAAAGGCTTTTCACAGGCTGAGAATGATATCAGATATAATAAATGTAATATAAAACTCCAAGTCATGTGTTCCTACAGTAATAACATCCAGTTTGTTGACTCTAATGTCTTCATTAAAATTAAGTATTTACAGACCGAAGATAACTATTATCTTGGAAAGTATTATAAATATCAAATATGCTATGTTATTTTATTTTTAATCCAGTCAATTCGTTGGCTAACTCAACTGCTTCTATTGAGCAGTCTAGTAGTATTTTAATTGAAACTTTAGATGTTATTCCCAATCATTTAAATTAAGTTTGGAGACAATAGAGTCAACCTCTTGCAATATTCCAAATAATCATAGTTGCCAATTCGAGAATGTACCAAATTGCATTACAAATAACTCTGAAAACTGTAATAAAATTAGTAAATGTTCTCAATGGAACTTAGCACACCAAAATATACACGGATTTTTCAGCTTCAGTAATCACCAGATAGGTAGCTCATTCAATAGGAAAACTGTCACTCGGGGCGGATCTCTTATAATTATTAAGAATAATATTAAATTTAGGGAACGTAAGGACATAGTGAATTTTTCTATTGAGCGAGTTATTGAGATTGCTTGTATTGAGTATGAGCGGCTGGTTGTAATAAGTGTATACAGGCCCCCGTGTGCTTCGTATGAAGATTTTGAAAAAAACAATGGAAGAAGTTATACTTAAGGTTTCAAATTCAAAAAAGAATATTATTATTTGTGGAGACTTTAATATTAATATATTGGAAAAATCTTCTTTATCTTATAGATTTCTCAATATGTTTAAATCATATAATTTACAAAATGTATTCTTTTATCCCACTAGATTAACGGCCACTAGTGCTACTTGCTTAGATAACATTTTTACAAATATATCACCAGTTAGCTGTTCAGTTATAAATGAATTAGATTCTGATCACTGTGATCAATTAGCTGTTTTTCCTATGAAAATTGAAAAGTCTCAAAAGAAATATATTGTTTACAATCCAATAAATTCTAGTCGATTAGAACACTTTCGGGATAATATATTAAAAAAACTGCCAAACTTCTTGAGGATCTTCTCAGTGTGAGGCCGCGATTCCGATCCGGTGGTAGTTTAAAAACATGTCGACGGGCACAAATGCCACTTGTATGGTTCAAGTGAATAAAGATTATTCTGATTCTGATTCTTGTCGTTGACGTGTTCCAGTTTGGAGGGTAAGGTAGCCGGTAAACCTACTTTTTCTCTTGGTCTAAGATCCCGGTCTCAGGTTGGCAACGCACCATTACCACCTTTGGTGTCTCTAGTCGGCATGAATTTCTTGCCACCAGGAAACCCGTCTGCTTGTTTGCCTTCTATTATCATAAAAAAAGAGAGTAAAGTCTATAAGTCATATAGTTATATACAAGTAAACTATAAGTTTCAACGACATAATATGTTTCTTGCTGCTAGGAAATTTGTCTGTTAGAATGCATTTCTATAATAGAACGGTGAGGTCATTTTGTTTGCAGTAGGTATCATATTTTAAACAATAGAACACATATAAAAGAGTCCTAAAACGTATTGAAAACAGACGAGGGTACATAAGTATCCACAATAGAAAATGGCGTGAATTTAGTAAGGTCCATTTTTCAGGCGGCTAATCGTCTTAAAACAAAAGGTTTGCTCGGTGTTGACAGTTATCCGGACGGAGGCTTTGTCACAGACTTCGAGAGACATATGAGGACCCTTATCATTCTAGTTTTATCTCTATTCGTCTAGGCAGGGTGACGTTTCTTACGTGAATAACGTACTGATATAAAAAGTTCTTATTAGGTATCTACGAAGACTTCGGGTTTTTTATTGCACATGTTCGTTTCATGGTTTAACTAGCCAGTAACCAAAATGACAATCCGAATCGAACCTAAGCTCATTTTTACTTATTAAGAGAACTAAATTTTCAATAAAAGCACGCTACATATTTCTATATGTAAATAACCAACTTTATTATTTATTATTATATTGTGCCAATGATCAGTGGCGAAATATAGTAGAGAAACTGGATAGATTCGCCGTTCACTCATCTGTCGCTGATCTCACTCGTAGTAAACTCAATTTTTCGTAGTATCAATAATATCCAGTTTTGCTCATACTCGTGTCAATCAGCACGGATTCTTATAAGAATTTGTATTGAGGCTCTGCAAAGTCTCTTGTTTTTGAGCCTAAAACTAAATCCTGTGTTGTTGGTTGCTTTTGCTATTAAGGTGGATGTCACCTCTTTTCTGTTTAGATAGTCTGACTAATTTTAAGAAACTTTTGCTCTTCATTTTTTCTAACAGTTAATACTTTTTGACTTATTTGACAGTAAACGTTTTAAATTTTTAAACAATAAAACCAGGTTTTGGCGCCATCGTGAATGAAGATGGTCGTAATTATTTCAAAATTATTGAATTTAGTGTAAATTATGAGTAAAATTAGTTAATTTAGGTGGGAATTAGTTTCATTTTGTTCAGTGAAAATGCACAAATAAAATAATCATGAAGAAATTAGTGTATCGTGAATTTCCTCGCTGCCGCCAAATCTCCCAAAGTGAGCTTGTGTAAAGTGACCACCGCTTTACTCAAGACCCTGACGTGACTTTGTAAATAGTGACTAATGACTGTATAAGAATAATTAATACGGAAGACGTGGCAGCATGGCCTAAAGGTCTTAGCCGGCCCTAGAAAGGGAAAATAACTTAAAAAAAAACATTTTTAGTCCTCATGAAACTGATGCACAAACTTTTTATTTCATAATACTATATGGGATTTACACTATTTTATTTTTTATTTATGCTGAGACATTTGAAAGTGTACATTATACATTTAAATGTTTCTGAATATTTAAGGTGGCGAGCTATAAAAGTCGACAACTTATATTGAGTTTTTATGTCTGCAATTTCTAAACTGTAAAATATACAATCTGGAAAAAAGGACTAATTTGTAAAGTATATTCTATCAAACAAAAATAATAAGCGATATCGAACTGCGTGTTAATGAAATGTCGCCATGTATACATTTTCTCTTGTAAGTTATATTCCATCGCATGGAACCCCTTCAAGTTAACAGGGTAAAGAGTACCCTTTAAATTGCATTACGATCGGTTCTGTATATTTGGCATGAATTGAGCTTGAGTAGCTTGTGGAATCAAAGGATTTACTTTGATAATTTGATATTGTGATTTCTCAATTCATCAGTTTAGCATTAGCTTAAGATGATCCGGTTACAGTTTTTATATTAACAATTGCAAATTCAATTTCCATTTATTATTTCTCTCTTTTCTATTTATCTGAACTCAACTATCGATTATCCTGAAAATATCACGTATCGATATCGATTAATGATCCTTTTTCCGGATACCCTGGGATACCCTGTGTAATATCAGAACGGCAGCCATATTTTGTTCCAAATAGCACTTTTTAGTAGATTACGTTTTTTGGTTACATAGTTGCAATTGATTTTCTTATGAATAAAATATATCGCAAGTTTTTACGGGAATAAAATATTTTTTAACGGGTTTTTTAAAGCTTTCTCCGATTCTAATTATTTTTTTTCAATAAAACATTTCCAGTTTAAGATTTTCGCAGAAAGCCATATGTAACCGTGACTTTATTGTTTAAGGAAAGTATATCCTACGTCTTCTGATATTTGAGCGGGTGAAGCAGAGGAGCTGGAAAATGTGTAGTGGAGCTCTTTTGCCGCGCTCATTTCGTTCACTAAATGTGCATGTCAATGTGTGCGTGATCAACGTATAGCGCGTGACCCGTGCCACAGTATAAACTAACCGGAATACTTAAAAAAATTACTACTTATGTTCATAATCGTATATGTTTATTATTATAGAATTTCTAATATATTTTGTTAATACTAGCTTTTGCCTGCGGCTTGATATTTCCAGTGAAAATACTGTTAACATCGGCTCAGCCTCTTCCTAGATTATGTTATACATATATTTTGGTATATATACCGTATACACTTAGTCAGGTCATAAGTTTTGTCACACAATAAAAACTTTTAAATTAAAAATGCTACCCACAAAATATTTCTTAATTTGAATTTAGGATATTTTATGAAAATACGTATACTTTTTCTAATTTGAGGTATTATTAAATAAGGTGTGGACACTTAAAAAAGACCGTGTCGGGGTTATCGAACTGCATCGATGTGGTTACACACAAACTCAAATTTTCGACATACTGAAAAAGTTGAATTTTACTAGTTGATTCATTTATCGGACCATCAAACGATATAATGAGGACTCAAGTTTGGAAGGCAGAAAAAAATGCGGTCGTCCTCGCTCTGTTAGGACACCAACAGTTGTAAAGGCTGTAAAGGGCATGAATACGAATTGAATATTCGTTGTTCATTGTTGACTGAAGACTTAGGACTACGAGCTTATCGCAGAAAAACGTCGCTTGGATGCGCGCTTAATGGACATGAGAATGAAGAGATCTCGCGTTTTGTTGAAGCAGTGCGCAGGAAAAAAGCGCCGTCAAATTCTTTTTTCAGGCGAAAATCTTTTTTTCAGGCGAAAATTCCGCGTTTCCAGCGAGGCTATTTTCCATCCTCAGTCTTGGTTTGGTTAGGAGTGTCATATTGGGGCTTAACTGAGATACTTACCTATTTTGTGTTAACATAACTTCTTATAACGTATTTTTATTTAAGCACTTGCCCTGTGCTTGGGATAAATTTTCTATAAATTTTAAAGAAAGAAAAAATTTCGCCCCAGACAGGACTACCCGCGTTAACGGGTTAGAAAGGAATTAAAAATTTCGCTTGAGACGAAAGGGTACAGGTTCAAATCTTGTCTGGGGCGAAATTTTTTCTTTCTTTAAAATTTATAGATAACTTCTTATGTTTATTTAGTTAATTTTGTTAAATAAATGATTATTCTAAAAGCAAACAGGTGATTATTTTTTTACAATAAACATGTGACATAACTTATGACTCGACTAAGTATATTTGTGTGCATTCAGTAAAAAGCGGATATTTTAACATTATAAACAGATACTACAATTTTATTATTTTTGTATAAATTAGATTTTTTCTAAAATAAAAGCAGTTTAAGTTACTCCTTATTACACCAGCTACCTTTCAGTGAAAATCCTGTTAACATCGGTCCAGTCTGTTCAGCGATTACCCGAAGCAAAGGACAGACAGAAAAAAAACTGGATATACGTATATACATTCATATGGATGTGGTAAAAAGTGTTTTAATTGTATTTATTTGCATAGATCAGATATTTTTTAAAGAATGAAAGTAGCTAGCTACCCCTTATTATATCAGATACCTGCCAGTGAAAATCACATCACCTCTGGTTCAGCAGTTTCAAAGATTAGCGGGAGCAAACATACCGACTGACAGACACACAAACAAAATTGTAAAAAATGTTATGTTATTGTAGGTACCGCATATACATTCGTATGTACTATGTATGAAGCAGAAGAATTCGTCTTTTTTAGTACAATGTCCTTTACAGGCAAATGTCGAACATAACGGGCATCAATGATCTCACGCAAAAGGACTTTCATAAAAAAATATGGTTTTTTGCTTAATTTCATATCTCCAAAATTTAAATTAGGTCCCTACATCTGTAATTGGCGTATTGTAGGAAAGGAAGATAGGTCGAACATTATTAATGTAATATTTTTATTTTATCAAAGTGTGAACCATTGTTTCCTAGGCACATTTGCCATCTCATAGGTAATTCATTGATCCCTCTACTAAAAAAACCATTCGAACGGGAATCACTAAAATCTTTGGACGTGATTTGGACTGCACCGTCGAAATTGAATTTTTCGAAAAAAAATATGTTCTGTTGAAGTTAGGTTCAGGTGCATGGTTTTTACATTCCAATTAATGCTCTTCTAATTGAGAAGCCATCTGTTGTGCAGTATGTGGTCTAGCATTGTCATGAAGCAGCAGTGGTGTAAAGTGTAAAAGACAATCTTCTGCAAAATGTTGAGATTTAATTCACTGAATTTGGAATTTCGAATTCGGAAACCAATTCTCTCGTCTGGTTTCTTAAAACTAAATTAGAATTTTTTATTTTATGATCTTGTGGATACCTGATATAAAAGACATACTTATCAAATATAATTGTTTTTATTAATTCGAGTAATTCCCACCTAAACTACAGAATATCGTTGAAACAAATTAGTTTTTAAATTGTCCCAGCCCTTTAACAGTTTTATGATATACTGACCCTAACATAGCCTATCGGAACCAGTCCTAAATTTACATCACCCAGATAACCACCTAACGCACTTAAAAGAGTTCATTATAATCGGCCCAACTATTTATGAGTTATTCAATGACAAATAACAGCGTAGCATAAGTTCAGTTTTCGATCGTGTTGGTCCGGGTCCGCTGACAAAAATAGATCACCTGTCCCTCTGCCAGGCACCAAGTAGAGGCGGACACAGGTAAAACAGGGAACACGATCACTGGTGATACAGTTGTGTGCAACAACTTTCTTGGAGAGTTATCCACCGCCTTACCCATTCCGGCCGCTATAATGACAGTGTCACATTCCGATTCGGAGGGTAGGGAAGCCAGTAGATTTGCACAATAGGCCTTACATTCCGATCATAAGACAGCAATGCACCTGTAACATCAATGGTGTCTATAGGCCATGATTATCTGTTACCATTAAAAGAGACGTATGCTTGTTCGCTGACTTCTCACATGAAAAAGAGTAACTATCCAGAGGCCAACTCAAAAGTACACAGAGTAAGAAGATTTTTATTGTTTCTGTCAGTGCTTAAATTTATCGATAAAATACATAAATACCTACATACAATACCGGTATCCTATTCGAAATAAATGAATAAACATATCGATAAAATAGATTTGCACATTAGTCCTTCACTAGCTGTATGCAAACGAAAGTGATAGCTTGAAAATCACATGTGTAAGAAAGGGATAGAAACCCGCATCTAACAA
>NJDC01000609.1:268046-294268 GCA_002245475.1 Calephelis virginiensis | reverse complement strand
AACCGGCAAATTTCTTATCGCTTGACATTAACAGCTACTGACAGTAGTACTGTCAATATTTTCCCTGAAATTTTGCCGGTTTTTGTCTTCATAAGAACCTTTTCCCGATAATACCTAGCACAACGAAAAATAATTAGCAACATCGGTACATCCGTTCAGGCGATGCGATGACTTATAAATATATAAATGAGACAGATTTACAAAAATAAATGTTCATTTAATTTCTATTATTGCTAACTTGAATGATAAAAAGTAAGTAAGTATCTTCACGCCCATATCCCCGAAGAGGTAGGCAGCACCTACGACTAGCCGAAGACACTAAGTCCCACAATGTGATAGGTGGCAAGCCTATCGCCAACCGGGCACATTTCCAATCCCGACCAACTTTTTTTTTATTAGAAAATTGGAAAAACCCAATTTCCTTTTTGTTGGCCGACCCGGGATTTGAACCCGGGACCTAAAGCAGTCAAGTCCAAAACCCGGACCGCTAGACCACAGAGGCGATTACAAACATTGATAAACATACCAAATACATCATACAAGCAAATGATTCGCTTATTCTAGCATGAAAATCGCCAACATTTATAAATGAATTAATTGGTAGATGTATAATAGCAATAGTATAATTATTTGCTAATCTAACCCGACACGGAGAATTAAGTTGGGATTAGTAGGTTTACCCAGCGGAGACACGTAGCCGGTGTCACGGTGTTCACGCAGCTTACCCGGATACTGCGGTACCGGTGCAGATATTGTGGCTCTATTGTACATTCGGACGGATGGCTTACAATTATTTAGACCATGGTATTATCTATTATTCATTTATTATAAAAAACAACAGCGTTTATAAACAATACTTACCAATTCGGTACATAAAGAGTAAGGTCAATAACAGGTTTTATAGGATGGACAATATCAATGCAAATAACAATGTATGAATTACATAAAATTACATTTTTTAATTAAATTGTTGTTTTGGAGTGTAATTCCTAATTATTAAATTTATTGACATTAAAACCTAATAATAATAATCATACAACATTTTGTTACATTATGCATGATATTATATACCTTTGGCCTAGATATACCTATAGCAAACCCATCTTTCTAAACCCACTTAAATATCTGTAATTGAAATAAATCTCTGTCAAAAATTCATAACAACTTTTATTTACAATGCTAAACCTTCTTCATTTAGGTTTTCTTCCATTCAAAAGTAGTAGAGATGTAATCCTAATTAACTATTAAAAACGGTGAAAAAAATTTAAAATTTTGTACTTTTGTTTCCCGTTTTGAATTGCGGTAAATTGAGTAAAAGAAAACTGTTGATTTGGTATTCGCTTGATAGGCCTTTTGCGGAGCCCGATACAATTTTTATAACAACAAAAATTAGTTTATTTTAAAATTTAACAAGTACGAGCTGAGATATCTTCAAAAAAAAAAAAAAAACTATAGTAAAGTTCTTCTAATTTGAAACGGAATACCAATATTATTACGTATTTTAAAAAAATAATTTTTCGTATTTTATAGCCACAAAAATCCTATTTGCACAAGTGTCAGTGTAAGGTCAGTATTAATAGCGAAGAAACCCCAGATTACACGTCCGTCCGTAGCACGCAACATCTCTGCCAGATGTCAGTCCTTTGAGGGACAATATAATTAATTAGCCAATCGTAGGCAGAGTTATTGTATGTGTCCGCTGTCCATCTGTTTGTCACAGTTCACTGGGCTAATGCAACCCGCTGAATACAAATGTAGGTCGCCCCGCCGTACAGCTATTGTTTCCATCTAACTTCGACCTACGGCTGACAACTATCCTAAATAGATTAGCTACGAAAAGGCGAGCCTGAGACGTACGTGTTGTACGGCAAGTTATATATAACATATTGTAACCCGAGGGTGCTGTTGAAACTTATAAAATGCGATTATCAAAATTTTGGTTTTAATAAAACTTCAATTTGTACCCCACAATATTGTTTTAATTAATTAAAAGCCTTGGGGAAAATAGTAAAATTATTTTTGAAATATTAAAAATTTAATCTTTACTCACAAAATGAATGCCTGTCATGGACAGGCTCTGCTGGTTTTCATAGCTAAACTACTAAAGCGATTTTAATTAAACTTTTCTTTGACCAGGTATTAAACAGTATAGTTCCCGAAGGATTGCGATAAAATTTAAAAATGCCGACGAAAACGCAGGTTGTAATAACAAAATCTTAATAAATATTAGGCTTCAGATAAAAGTCTACATGCTTATATGGATATTTTATATTAAAGTTTTAAAGACAGAGATAGAACATATTATCACCTCTGTGATCTAGCCATCCTGTGTGAGTACATAAGGTCTTGGGTTCGATTCCCAGGTCGTATAAATCAAAACGTGTTTCTTATTGTCTCGGGCAATGCTATTTTTATTTTCTAATAAAAAAGCATCTGATCGAATAAATAGGTACCTGGTAAGCGATATGTTTACCACCTATCACACAGTGGTAACTGAGTACATTGAAGGATGTCCTGAATAAAAAATAATTTAAAGTTTGTAATATCAATTTTTTTCTTTCGAAATTAACATTTATACGTTTCCTAGCGGCATAACAATAGTAGGCGTTCCATTTTATTACAGTCTTTGAGATCTTAAACTGTACATACTTCTATGAATAAAATAAACTGAATAATAGATAATTATAAGTAAATAATTAATGTTCCGCAAGTCGCAAATCTCAATTTTTTGGTCTAAGATGGCGGTGCGTCTTGGCTATCTTTGCAATAATCAAGCACTAACGTTGTAGTCTGTTCTTGGTAAAAATTAGAAAGTATATCGAGAGCACTTAGTGATGAGCAAAATTGGTTTTGGTCTTGGTCTTGCATTTTTGGTGAGACTAAGATTGGCAAAACAAAGACCAAGACTCTTCTTAATCAGCTTCTCAACGCTCTTCAAGGGAATTAAAGCTACAAGTGAAGTTAATGTTGTGTCACTTGGCCGTTGACTTGTACCCTCTAACGTATAAAGAATTTTCAAAAGCCAATCATATAACATTAACTACTTTTTAGAGATAAAGAAGCAGCTCCGTCGAGACTTGGATAGTTTTTTACAGAGTATTTTTGCTGGGATACAGTTTTAAAATATTTTACAATATACTGTTATTGTAAAATATTTTGAATATATTATTATGACCGTCTTAACAAAAATAAGTCATTAAATGAACAAGACCAAGAACAACACTAGACAAATTTAAGTAAGACCAAGAACCGATCAGCAAGATCGAGAACAATAAGTGTTGGTCTTGCTTTGCTCATATCACTAACAGAACTTGATTATTGCCTTACGACACTGTAACAATCTGATCGAATTCTCAACAAACTTTCGACGAAATTGCCTATAAAATATAATTCCCTTCAAACGATATTAGCGAGCAATTTGCAATCGATGCCGAGTGTTTGTGAATCCGGTAGATAAGTCACGAATAAGCGGGTCAATATTGGCACAGAGCGGGCGCCGAGTGGGGCTATTGTGAACCCTGCGCCAATTACCGTATCACACGATAACGTATCTATAAACGACTTCTTATTCGAATGGTATAAGCCTTATCAGGGCGTAAGGATCAGACCAGGTGAGCGACTCGGAGTGAGTCGCGTGAGTCGGTTCAAGTTTTATTCACTTAACAAATATTTCATACGAATAATTTACTTTGAACTTTCTTCTTATGAAATTGCGAAGGATAGAATAAGAAACTCAAGAGAAAGAGTAGATATACTCTGATCAGTACACTGATGATATTCTAGTCAATCTACAAAATAATATTCTAAAATCTGAACGGTTTTCGAAGTCTATTCGATAAATGAATGGCTTCACGACTACAGAGTAGTTGTGCAATAACGTTTATTTACAAAGCCAACAGCACAGGTATCAGAAGGTCGCCACTCGCCACCGCCGCCGAGTTAACTTCACGGGACAGTGGTGACGCTAATTGGACAGTTGCTATGGCGACCATTCATCCCTCCCCAATACCTCCCCATTTCTGTTTTGTCAATTTAAATTAGCGCCCGATGGTCCATCGTATGACAAAATTATTTTTGACTTATTATTTCTTTACCAATTTGCTCTCCGTAAAATACTTGTTATTTACCGATGTTCTTCTTTGATATTTACCGTGACTTGAGACAGAATCAGAAACTAGAGAATTATTGTATTTGACGGCGATGGACGAGACTCGGAGACCCCAAAAAGCATCTGTGTAGCGAATAAGGGACAAGATGAGATAATCTATATCTCATCTTATCTCCTCTATACTTTAGAAATGAATCCCTATTTAGCGTGGTCATAGCATCACGCCTGAATGGAAAGATCGATTTTGCTAGTTTTTTTTTGTAGTGTTAGATATTGCTAAAGTAAGTACCTTCTACTTAAAAAACAGGGAAATTGTAGAGAAAACGAAAAAATCAATTCCTTAATCCATACAAACTGTTAGTGGTTGTTAATGTCAAGCGACACGAAGTTCGCCGGGTTGGCTAGTAATTCATATATCTAAGTTTAAAATGGAATTAAATAAAATTTATCTAATTGCGGAATATATATTTATAACTCAACATATTCTACAATGTGGTGTGCAGATATTTTATTAATATTTAAAGAAATGAAACATTTACATACATTCTAATATTTAAATCACAGCACTTATTTAAAATTTTGAAAAGCGTCTTAATTTAATAGAAATAATTTTACATATGGATTAAATTTCATCCTATCTACCATATACTACCTGCCCAACCCTAGCCAGTCAGGAGAAGAAACGGCAAACAAACTCCCTCGCAACCAGGCTTATTACCTGTGTTATGCCTTTATCAAGACCGTTTTCAAACCAAGCCAGTCAGGAGAAGAAAAGACTAAACAAACTCCTCGACAACCATATTTGTGCCTGTCAGCAACAAAATCTACTTACTTACTTACTTACGCCACTTACCTTATTCTTCTTAATACCTATACAAACCTATTAAATTTATTACAAAGTGAATCAATATGCGATTGATTGCGAAATTTATCGATTTTTATTCCAAGGAAATAAGAAAATTCGACGTTATATAATAGTATTATTATAAAACGAAAACACCTTTAAATGATATGTTCTCTGTCCTGTTCAGAGAGAAAAGGACAGAGAACATATCATTGATAATTTGTTTGACATTCAACTAATTTTGTTTTTGTAAGGTTTATTTTTATTCCAATATTATTTTCATTTATTCATTCTGCCATTTTATGCAAAGCCTTCGGCGATGGATCTCTACCTAACCAAAATAGAGATTAGGTCGTAGAATCAGAGTGTGGATTTAGAAGCTTGACTTCTTCATGACATCTGATAGCTTTTTAACCGACCGAGCCGATTGAAATCATCTTAGAAACATTTTAAATGAAAACAAACACCGTAAGTATGTAGAGATTTTTATGTCTGAATATGTTTATAATTGTTCTGTACGTATGTTTGTCACCTAAATCCTTCTAAACATATGGAGGGTTTTTACTTTAAATTTTATGAACATATTTCAATGAGTTCCTGAATGTTTAAAAAATTTGCACACCAAAATATGGTAGAATATGTTGATATACTTAAACATTTTTGTAACATCTCATTGACACACGTATTCCGCAAATAAATAATTTTCTTTCTTTCTTTCAAACAGACCTGTAGGTAGCGGTGCTGTCCATATGTCACTAAATTTGAGGTGGTATGAAGTTCGCCGGGTCCGATAGTAATACTTTTATTTTACTTCTCATTTAACTATTCTTGGCTTACCTAGTCGCTTTCCTGTTAAATGGTAAATGCAGATAAGCGACGCCATGTTATGGGACCATACGAACGTAGATATAATGTAGTCTTAATATGTGTTTGTGGCCTAAGTTACGTCATAACCCGTCCACGACAAGGCACGGATTAAAATAACTAATTATGGTTCGCATCGCATTATGTCGATTAAATTTATATTGCAGTCGCGTGTCGGTCATCTACACCAACGTTTTTAGAACAAATCAAGCAATCAAAATCAAACAGAGAGCCTTTGTATTTTTTCCTTTGTTCAATCGTCCAAGGACGGCGAGCGCTTTATTTCAAATAATTATTTAAAAGAAACTGGACACGCCCGATTGTTTTCTTCATTTTCGTTTACTCGGTCTGTACTCGGTATTATACATTTACGTAGATTTACTTGTTCGGATTTACGTAGATCCATTCTGCTTGTATTCAGACGACAAATCCAGTGTGTAAGTATAGAGACCAAGGCAAACCCAGCTCACTTATAATACCTCTTCATCATAAGCATTGTGGCACAAAAGCGTATCCATAATGGCGGTGTTTAATTAAAATACAGACAAAGCCGTCCCGGCGCATGTGGGACGTGCGGGACAGGACAACAATGGCGGCAGTGATCTTATCTGTTTCTGGTAGCGTTGGAAAAGTCTTAGAAAATCCAGAGACGTTTAGCGGCATTGTGCCGGAGTCCGGAGACACGCTTCTGATGCCGTATCTCATCAGTAACATCAAAAGGGTGACATTATTATTTTATTCTTATTATATGTATAATCTACTATAATACAAAAAGTAGTATCTTCACGCCCATATCCCCGAAGAGGTAGGCAGTGGCGTAACCAGGGCTCCCACGACTAGCCGAAGATACTAAGTCCCACAATGTGATAGGTGGCAAGCCTATCGCCAACCGGGCACATATCCAATCCCGAGCAATATTTTTTTTTAAATTAGAAAATTGGAAAAACCAAGTTATCTTTTTGATGTCCGACCCGGGAATCGAACCCGAGACCTCATGCAGTCAACAGTCAACAGTCCAACACCTGGACCGCTGGACCAGAGAGCAACAAGCATCCCGAAAACAATTATGAAATTAAAATTAATGATGCTTTATAATTTTTCAGGTTTTTTATTTATACCTAAACATGAAATCTCCCTATATTTTGTTGGCGGGTTGTCCCAGGAACGTTTGACAGATATGGACATGCATTTAGCATAGTTCAAAACTAGCAGCTGCTTAATTTATGAAAACGATGAAATTTTCTGACCTGATGACGGAGAGTGCTACAAGTAAGCGTAAAAAAGATTCAGGTTTTTTTTTTTATAGAAGAGGAGGCAAAGGAGCAAGTGGGTCACCTGATGGAAAGTGACCACCTCCGCCCACGGACATCCGCAACACCAGGAGTATCACAGATGCGTTGCCGACCTTTAAGGAATGAGTACGCTCTTTTCTTGGAGGTTCCTAAGTCGTAATCGTTTGGGAATACCGCCCTCATAACTGTTACACAAAGGTGTTATACAGGGTAAGAAATGTCTTCGGGATCGCACAGTTGTAGATCGCCACGCATCGAGATGATGGGCATAATACTTTAAGCTCTGACGCGCTGTCCGAAGGTGGAAATCAGCGGCTGGAATTAAACCAATCAGCTCTGAGAGCATTCCCCATGATAGATGCGGTAGAGAACACTGAGTGACCCAACATCTCTACGCAACGCTAAGGAATCAAGCCGATTGGTAATTTTCCGGTCATTGACAATTCGAATTGCTCTACGTTGAATGCGGTAAACAAACACTTTTTTTATTTGTGTAAATAATATAAAAAATCTTTTTCACCCATTTTATTTTTATTGAACATACCAAAATTTGTCTCGCGAATGTTAATCGGCCGGAGAAATGTCTCGCATTAAGTCGATGATTAAAGTTTGAAGCCACATGTTGCCAAACCACTTGAAATGTTTCCTTACATTAGAATTAATGCGTACTAATCTAATGGAGCTCGCTGAATATTCATCATCTGATGAGTGATGGCTTCTCCATTAGTATTTCATCTTTTAAACATTTTGCGTACGATATAAATGATTTCTTTAAAATATGTGAATTCCAAAACACAATTTAAACCTAGAGGAAATGGAAATGTATCAAACAGGTACATGTTAACAAATTCAAGTGAATATGTGATTTTGGAGTAAGGTCTATCGCCTGCTCGTGTAACAAATTACTGGGTTATTATCTCGAGTGCAGTCAGACAAAGATAAAGACAAAGGTTCTGCAGCGACTCGTCCTCGATATTATTGTCGCCAGAGCATACTGTTGTAACCTATTGGTTATTCTCAGTAGAGCTACAGATAAAGACACTAGTCCAAGTTTAATTTAAATCTAAGTAGGGAGGTTAGAGATGGGGCCACCAGCCATTACAAATTGGGCTGCTGCATAATTTGTTAAAACATTAATTCTTAGCGAGTTAACGCTGTAGCACAAACCAGATCCCTTTACTTTATTAATTATGAAGAGTGCGAAGTGTCCAGATGACAAAGTTAATGATAGATGGATTAATTTTAACTCTTTCTTTTTGATGTATATAAGTTTTTGTGTAATACATTTACAGAGAAACGTATGTTTCCTTTCATCACGACATTTCGATGCGAATCAAAAAAATAGTAGTTACTTGACGCGTATGACCGTTTTGACAATGTTTTTTAAAGTTAGCGTTAGAAAAAGAAAATAATCACAATCACAATATACTAAACCAATCCAAAATACAATATAGTTTGATAATCAATTAAAATAAAAAATATATTTTAGAATAAGCTTTTATTTAAATGTATAAATAGAAGAAAATAACATTTTTTCTTTAAAAATACTAATTATGAACTTACAATCTCATTTTACACAACTTATATGACCATAAAAGCTTGTCACGCGATTTTCTTGCGTAAATAAACTTGTAGGTACCTGCTTACTGATTTTTGTAAAATCTCCTAAGTTTAAATTAATAAATTTTCAATTTAATTAAATACTGATCATCGCGACAAGCTTTTACGGTTATATAAGTTGTGTATAATGAGGTTGTAAGTTCATAGTTAGTATTTTTAAAGAAAAAAATGTTATTTTCTTCTTTTTAGAGCATTTAAATAAAATGTCTATTCTAAAAAAGATTTGTTATTTTAATTTATTTGGTACTTTTTAGTTATCGCTGGTTTACGGACTGGCGTTTCTTAGTCTGTTTGCTAGTAACTCATTGCAGGCATAACTGGCAAGGTCGTTTGCCGGCTAATTTCGAACAATCTCGTTCCTCAACAAGGAGACCTTTTTATCATTTTACCCTACTGGTCGAGCATTCCAGAGCTCCGTTTGCATGACATTGAAAGGCAAACAAGCAGACGGATTTCTTGATGGTAAGAAATTCACGCCACCGAGAGACACCAAAGGTGATAATGGTGCGTTACCAATGAGCGCCGGGATGTTAGGCCTCGAGCATAAGTAAGTTTACCGGCTACCTTAAACACCGAACCGAAAAACGTCAACGGCATACGCTGACGTTATGGCGATAAGAATAAGTATCAACCAAAGTAGAACCAAAGAAAGGCACGGTTTTAATACCGGTAAGCCTGTGCTCGCCTTTAACGAGCTGCCTGGCACAGCAAGGCAGACGGTCTATTCTGCAAAGGAGCCCGGACCAACACAGGGGAAAACCGTTTTGAAGGGTAAAAGCTTATATACATCAGGGTTCGCCCAGGTGCCTTGACGTTGTACGTTTATGATTCCCCGTGTTGGTCCGGGCTCTTTTGTAGAATAGACCATCTGCCTTTCTGCCAGGCAGCTCGTAAAAGGCGAGCATAGGCTTACCGTCACTAACAACACGACATCTGACTAGGTGGTAGAGTTTCGCAGCGACTCACCCGGATTGGTACCACCGCATTACCTATTTCTGCCGCCATAACCTCATGACGTGTTCCGGTTTGAAGGGTAAGGTAGGCGGTAAAGCTACTTTTGCTCTAGGCCGAACATCCCGGCTTCAGGTTGGCAATACACCATTACCACCTTTGGTGTCTCTAGGCGGCGTGAATTTCTTACCATCAGGAAATCCGTCTGCTTGTTTGGCTTCCAGTATCATAAAAAAAAATCATGTTAAGCCCCGATGTCACTCAGCCCTCGGCACGGCCTCACTTTGATATTATTTTTCTTCCTGTAAATGCAAATCGCTTAAAAAGATTGGAGACAGTGTTAATAGAAGAATTACAAAGTTGCCGTATCATGATGATCCAAACATTTTATATGAATTATTATTTACATTAATACAAACTGTACATCATCAAATTTTAAGCCTAAAAAAATTACAGTAAATATCAATCACAGAGCTTTTAGTGAAGGAAAAGGTTATATGAGTTGTATTATGAAAGAACTTTCAATCACAGCATTGTATTTAAAGAATATGTAAAAAAATATTCCATTTTTTTTAAAAAGCTTGTAAGGTTGCGAAATCTAGGTATCTAAAAAGTATTGTTATAAATTCAACAAATATAATAAAAGCTACTTGGAATATTATTAATTGTGAAACGGGAAGAAACAGAATTTTCAATAATGAATACCACTTGGTAATTGAAGATTTCAACATAGAAGAAGATTTAAATGTAGCCACATAGTTTGAAAAATTTTTCAGCGGCATTGCAGATAAAATTACTAAAGCTCTCAGCTAGTCACCCAGTAATGCAGAATCATTGCTGAAGAAATATGTTGATGAGTGCAAAAATAGTTTTGAATTTTCGTTCGTTGATGTAATAAAAGTCTTTAAATCATTAAAAATTGAAAACACGTTAGACCTATGGGGGCATTTTATTAAAATCTATCGCCTCTGTGGTCTAGCAGTCCGGGTGTTGGACTAGACTGCATAAAGTCCCGGGTTCGAATCCCGGGTCGGCCAACAAAAAGAAAATTGGATTTTTCCAATTTTCTAATATCAAAAGAATGATGGTCGGGATTGGAAATGTGCCCGGTTGGCGATAGGCTTGCCACCTATCACATCGTGGGACTAAGTGTCTTCGACTAGTCGTGGGTGCCTTGGTTATACCTCTGCCTACCTCTTCGGGGATATGGGCGTGAAGATACTTTTTTACTGATACTGAGTAAAATATTTGAAAAAGTTATATTGAATCAAATGTTACAACATTTTAACAAATTAGGATTATTTCATAATAACCACTTTGGTTTTACAAGAGGTAGATCAACAATCGATGCCGGTGTGGAATTATTGAAGAAAATTTGTGAGTGTTGGGAGGATTCTCAGGATGCAATCGGGGTGTTTTGTGATTTGTCCAAAGCATTCGATTGCGTAAGCCACGATACGTTGATTAGGAAACTGCACCTTAATGGAATTATAAATAAGGCACTCGATCTTCTGATTTCATACTTGAATGGGAGAATTCAGAAGGTTGATATTAATGGTAAAAATACGACTAGTGCTGCTGTTACGATGGGTGTCCCACAGGGCTCTATCTTGGTCCATTTTTGTTTCTTGTATATATTAATGACTTACCTTACTACGTAAGAGACAAACACGAAATTGTATTGTTCAAGGATGACACTTCACTTATATTTAAAGTGAAAAGACAACTGAGTAAGTATGACGAAACGAAAAATGCGATTTGAAAAGTTGTACACTGGTTCAATATAAATAATCTTTTTTTGAATGAAAAAAAAACAACTAAATGTATCAAATGTTCAATGCCAAATGTGAGGCAAGTAGATACCAACGTACAACTTAATGGGAACAAGTTGGACCTTATAGATTCTACTACGTTTTTAGGAATAACAATAATAAGATTTAGGATAAGAAATTGCAATGGGGCCCACACATTGATAAACTTGCAATTAGATTAAGCTTAGCAGCGTATGCTGTTAAGAAAATGAGATAATTAACCGATGTTGAAACCGCTAGGATGGTTTATTTTAGTTATTTTCACAGCATCATGTCGTATGGAATTCTTCTCTAGGGGAGTTCTGCCAAAGTTAATACTATATTTATTTTACAAAACAGAGCCATAAGGGCAATTTATAACCAGCCCAAGAGTTTCCCCGAGAGAAAAATTCAAAGAAATCAAAATTCTAACTTTAGCAACCCAGTATATCTTTGAAAATTTAATGTATGTTCACAGAAATTCAAGTTCATTTAAAAGAAATTGTGATATACACTGTGTCAATGCAAGGAATAAAAATAATCTTGATGTGCATGTGTCTCGTCTCCACAGAGTAAGCCATTCTTTCATGGGCCTATGTATACAGTTCTACAATAAACTTCCCAATTATATGAAAGAACTTCCAATTAATAAATTTAAGAAATGTAATATTATTGTAAATATAGTTTAAAGTAAGAAAAAAAAAGACAAGTCCGCTGAGTTTCTTGTCGGATCTTTTCAGTGTGCGGCCGCGTTCCGATCCGGTGGTATCTTTATTATTATATAGACCCGTAACAAGCGCCTCTTGTAGGTTTATGTGAAATAAAGTTATGTATATGTTATTTTTTTATTTGACTTGGGTGTTCGGAAGAATGCGCCACTTATTTCAGCTTATAGCTTATTTGAGCCCGGCGAAATATAGACCCGGGTTTGATTTTAGCGTTGTCCTTCTTATAGATAGGTTGTTGATCAATGCTGATGACGACCATCCCTCCAAATTACACAAATCAAAGTTAATTAATCGATGTTACTAGCTTCAAAAATATTTCATAATTTTTTTTTCTTAGCAATCCCATTCATTACTTATAGGAAAGCCCAAAAAATTTCAATTGTGCACCATATTGGATTATTTTCGGCAAATCCCTTTCATTTGATACCCGTATTGTAGGAATGCACTAAAAATAATTATTCATCCACATCAGATGGACCGCCGTATTGGATTTAGAATGACGTCACGTTATTTTTCGAGTTGCTCTCAACAAACTTTTTCATATGACACCCATATTGTAGAAGTGCAATACAATAACCATTCTGTCATCTTAAGTAGTCCACCATATTGGGTTGAGAATGACGTCACATTATTTTTCGAGTTGATCCCAATGAGCTCTTTTAATTGACACTCAAATTGCAGAAGTGCATAAAATAACTATTCCGTCATCTTAAGTAATCCGCCATATTGGATTAAGAATGAAGACACATTATTTTTCGAGTTGGTCTCAATGAGCTCTGTTAATTGATACCCATATAATTCTAGAAGTGCATTAAAAATAACTATTCCTTCATCTTGGATGATCCGCCATATTGGATTTAGAATGACGTCACATAATTTATCCAAACTAAACGTGTATACAAAATTTCAGGTCCATCGGTTGAAGATATCTGCTTCAAAATTGAGCTCAAAGATTCCACCTGAACTAACATACATACATTGCAAGTTAAATAAAAGCTTTTAAAATACAAAAAATTGTATATCAAATAGAAAATTAGGGGTGCATTATTATAACTACGTGTGATTTGGAGCATTTAAAAACTCTTTCAGATTGTAGCGATTCGAGGTCCAAGTCACGATGCCGATATTTGAAGATCTCTCCCCGTCGACTATTGATTGGTAGACGCCATGTGACAGAACACAACAGTTTAGTGGCTAACTGTAAAACCCGTAACAGTTGAAATATAAAACAATGTTTATTAAAAAGTAAAAACGGCTCGTGCCTGGCGCCGGCTGGCACGTTTTCGAAGCGATATTAGTTTGAGAGTCGGCCGGCTGGCGAAATATCTCAATACGAGACGTGACTTCGACGGTTTTACTGTATTTTTACGACAGTTTTAAACTTGACACAAGTTTTGGTCATTTCATATTTGAGGTATATTTGTATGACTATGATATAGCACGATACGTGACACGGTCCCAACCTCAACATGCTAATGTTAAGATAGGTAGTTTATTAAAAATTACAAAAAATAATCACGTCGTATACAAACTAAAAATATATCAATACATTTAATTCAGTCTTGCAGTAACGGCAAGAAACAACCTTTCCTCCTTAAATCATAATCGACATTAACTAGGTAACTTCTAGTAAACAGATACAATATAAGAATTACTTAGTAGTTGGTGCCTTTTTTTCTAGTAATACAATGAATTGAGACTAGTGTAAAAACACAAGTGAAAGAAAACTAAAAAAGAGTCTATCTGGTACAACACCACGGCTTGGTTTGTCTTCTTAAATCTTATACTGATCGTCTGTCTTACAATTGTTTTAGTACTAACGCAGAACAGATTCCCTGAACAATGAATCAAATCCCACTATAATTATCGTGACGAATTTCAAAACATTATCTTAATTCTGCTAGCTCAGAATCAGAAAAACTTTGAGTCGATCTTCATATGCATACGAGATTTCGCGATTCCGATCGCAAACCGATCAAATCGCGGCCACACACTGAGAACTGAAAAGATTTGGCGAAAGAAACTCAGCGGGCTCGTCTTATTCAGGTAAATTTTAATATTATAAAGTACAAAAAATACACATAACATTCTTACTTAACGTAAGTTACCTACTTTCATTCCTAAATAGTATAAATATACTAGCCGCGGTTCGCTAGAAGGCGAAGCCGTGGGTAACACCAACATATATTGAGATGTAAGCTATCTTTCAAGTGAGGTCAAGCTGCACACGGTGTACAAAGGGGATTGAACTTTTTTGTATAAAGCATTGCTTAGTGTACCATTTTGTTTTTTTTTTTTCAAAATTACAACGCACGATAATAATTCTTACAAATATCGATAGAGGACATTTGTATAAACAAAAAAGTATTAGAATCAACATACCCATAAGCGTCACTATTACACACAGCGTATTATATGTAATATTGGAAATAACTCTCCAAAACAAAACTATGAGGAGAATTTGACCTAAATCAGCAAAATTATGTACTTACGAGTATTTATAGTAGTAGCAAAATATTAATATAACAATTAAAAGTTGTAATTTTGTAACCATATTAAAACCGGTTAAATACGGGCGAGTACATTACGGATAAACAACCTACATACATACATACATACATAAATACATACTTACATAGATATCTTCACGCCAAGTCCCTTACGTTGTAGGCAGAGAGTATCGAGTGCCAGACCTCACGATCCTGACAAACCTGTTTGGCTTTCTTCACATTCATTACCCGTTTCATACAAACACGCCGGTTTCGGAGATTTTCGGAGACACCACCCTCGGATAATATCCGAGTGATCTGATTGCGGAATGTCAACCTTGATCTCGCCGGGCATCTACATCTATCCACATTCGCATTGTATATCTGCTTTTGTCAATCTTTCATCTGTCATTCTTTCCGCATGACTGAACCAGCGGAGCATGCCCTTTCGCATTTTAACACCAACACCTTCTTTGAAACCCACTCTTTCTCAGATCTCACTGTAACGAATGCGGTCAGCGAGCTTACATCACAAATTTTCCGTAGCGCTCTCATTTCGACCGCATTTATCCTACTTTCATACTTCTTCTAGCATAAGCATAGAATTATGCAAAGCGAGTCTAGCTTTTTGACTCAAAACCTCGCTTTGAAATAGCTTATCCAACGCTCCATTCACACTATTCCCTGCACTCACTCTCCTCTCTACATCCGCGGTGTACCTTCCATCCTTGCTAAAAGCGCAACCAAGGTATACAATTTCATTCACTTTATCCAGCACTACATCATCAACTAAAACTCTTACATCCGTTCTGGTTTCGTCTCTTTCAAACACCATAACTTTGGATTTCGTCGCATTCAAATGTAAGCCCCTATCTTTACAATCTCCTTCCATAACTGTGACCAGTGTGTGCAGCTCAGATGGGGTAGAGCTCAAAAGTACAGCATCATCTGCACAAAGCAGGAAGTTCACCACTTGACAAACAACCTGACGCGTAATTTATATTTATTATAGAAGATAACAAATTACATTGCAAAACGCGATGTAAGATTTAAGCGGCTATCGCAAGCATATTCGTCTCATAATAATATATACTCCGAGATTTTACTCGTATAATAGCTTTTCTTACATTTTTTTTGTTTTAATACATTTTTAAAGGTATATTTCTGCTATCAGCCTATAGTAGAAACGTATATATTGATCAGAGAGGAATTACTTATTTCATGCAGCCGATTGATGTGCACTGTCCGATTATTTTTGTTTCTCGTATTTAAATCTTGAATTCTCCTTTTTTTTGCAACTTGCGAAACATTTTTAAAAAGATCTTAGGTTTTCATCATTTGGAGTATCGAGGTTTCGGGTTTAAACATTAAATTTTTGATTTTTACTGTGATAGAATCCCTTTATAGTATGATTACTAGCTGCCCGCCCTCGCTTCGCTTCGTGAGTATGTCTGGATGTCAGGATCCATACTGACATGGATGGACACAGTAAGCGCGCATGTCTTTCCTACGCTTCAACGATATTTAATTTTGCGCCCGGAGATTTTAACTTTTTGATAACTCATTAGTTGTTATTTTTTTATCTGATAGTGTAATAGGCAATTTGATCTAAATTACACGCATAACGTATCTAACAGGTTTTTTTGATTAAGGGTTAATACTGTATTGTTAAAAATATGTTCTAAAGTAACCCTTCATTTTACTGTTTGATGTAAACGCAAAACACGGTTATTGTGGGTTATTCTTTAAAGATAGACATATACCACCGCTTACTTTTTTTGAGATCTCTCGAAGAGGAAAAATCCCACCATACACTGTTTTGGCAGCGTTTTCGAGGAAAGTTCTCGATCGGCTTATTTTTTGCCGACATATTGAACTAATATCGTTGGTTTGTGTGGTTGGTGTGATCGCCTCTGTGGTCTAGCGGTCCGGGTGCTGGACTTGACTGCATGAGGTCCCGGGTTCGAATCCCGGGTCGGCCAACAAAAAGAAAATTGGATTTTTCCAATTTTCTAATAAAAAAAAATGTTGGTCGGGATTGGAAATGTGCCCGGCTGGCGATAGGCTTGCCACCTATCACATTGTGGGACTTAGTGTCTTCGGCTAGTCGTGGGTGCCTTGGTTGTACCTCTGCCTACCTCTTCGGGGATATGGGCGTGATGATACTTTTATCGTTGGTTTGTATAAAACATAAACTTACTATACACTAAAACGTTCCTCAAGAATAGGTCTATCTATTGTTGAAACCCGAATGAAAATCCGTTCAGTACTTTTCGAGTAAATCGCGAACAGACAGACAGACGCGGCGGGGGACTTTGTTTTATAATATGTATTGATACATAATAATAATTCTAAAACGGCCCCTTTATTTTATAATACCTAGCATTTTGTTTTGACAAACTACTATTGAAACAATATTCACAGCTCGTACAATTCTGTGACATGTTTAATATACAATTTGTAAACGCTACCAAGTCATAAATCTGCTTGTTGGTAACGAACAATGTAATTTCGACAATCTAAATAGTTCGACCTGTAACCCTTAAATACTTCCAAAATATACAATTGTACTAACTTGTGAAACTGGTGTAATTACAATGAAAGTACCTTTAGTATAAAACAAACTTCTAAACTTATTAACAATTTCAGACAGTATCTCAGTAGCGAAGGTAAACAATAATGTAAAGGATCTTGTTCAATCTATGTAAAAGCTCAAATTCCAAATACAATTTCTGATATTCACTTTGCTAAGATTTTAATTGAAATTGTTAGTAGTTCCAACGTTTAAAATTAAATTTACTTAAACTTCGTATTCAATAATAGCGAGTAACATTGTAGGTAGAGCGTCCTGGAACGTTCTCTACAAATATCTATATTTCAAATTAGAAACGAATTTCGAAGGAACGCATATTTTAGTAATACATATAACCAGCAACCTTAGGCATTATTTCAGTAAAAATAGAAATAAATTATACAGGACACGTGACCTATACACACATGAGACTGTATATTGGCAGAAAAAATACAAAACATTAAAAAATATATTATTAATAACATAATATATAAATTCATCTTAAAGAAGTTATCAATAATTGGTAAATGTTCTTATTTGTAGTTGAATATCTCTTCATGTTTAATAAATAAAAAGTAAAATATATTCACGCCCATATCCCCGAAGAGGTAGGCAGAAGCACCAGGGCACCCACGACTAGCCGAAGACACTTAAGTCCCACAATATGATAGGTGGCAAGCCTATCGCCATCCGGGCACATATCCAATCCCGGGCAACGGTATGTATGAAAATTGAAAATATACATTTTCTATTTTTTTTGTTGCCCGACCCGGGAATCGAACCCGGACCTCAAGAAGTTAAGTCCGACGCCGAACTGCTAGACCACAGAGGCGATAACTAAATAGTACCTAATATTTCACATGTTTGTGATTTGGGGTCCAGATAAAGATTAAAGAAAAACTAAAAATAAATCACACTTATATATTTATTAATTACTGACAAAATGACGGAGAAAAGTAGTGACAAGTATAAATGTAACAACCGCACGGAAAATCGACCTTTTAAAGTTATTTAAAAAAGATAACGCGACAATTCCTTTAACAAATGAACATTGCCAAAGCAAACAGTAGCTCGTGGCGAAGTCACTTTAACTTTAGAGTTGAACTGTCCTCGTAGCAATACTCAATAAAACTTCGTCAAACATTGACCTTTAACTTGATGAGAACACTACTCGCACAAAACACAAATTGGAAAAACAAATATTTACTTACTTTTTGAAGGAGAAGTTTTTATTCATTAGAACACTTCTTATTTATATACTAACACATGACGCCAAAACTTTGTACCCCTTTTTACGAAAATTGTGTCAACGATGGAGCATAAAATTTGGCACACTTATAGTTTATGTGTAGGAGAAGTGCAGAACGCTAATGTTTTTCAACAAAAACGCTTACAAAATACATTAAATCAATAAATAAAACATTACCCACACTACCATACATTTGACACATAGAAGCAAATATATTGATGATAACGATAAAAGATCACAGATGGCGCACTAAAAAGTTTGGAAACAAAGCAGTTGATCTTGAAAAATGAAGATGGCGCTCTTATCAACAAGATATTAAAATTTATTATGGTCGAATTTCGACCAATGGGCGACCACTAGTCTAGTAGAAGCGTGCTATGTAACCTTTCATTTTGAAAAGTGTTACATAGGTACATATCTTCACACCAAATCCTTTGCTAGGTACTAGGTAGGAGACAAACGAAAGCCAAGTTCCACGATTCAAATAGATAGAGATATGTCAAGATTATTCTGTTCATACAAACACGCCTGTTTAGGAAACATTTTTAAGGTCGGTAGCGGATTATAGTAATTAAGCATAATAAGTAAGGTATTTGACAATCACATAAACACTTTTTTTTAAGCTTAATGTCTTCGGCTAGTCATAGTTGCTCTGGTTGTGCCTCTGCCTACCTCTTCCGAGATATGGGTGCTACTTTTCCCACGAGCTACCAATTTTAAATACATAACCACTATAAGAGCGTCGGTCTAGCTGACTCGATGCCCAGTCGGCGTCCACATATCCAGAAATTGATATAAGTGATTTATCATACACCATCTTATAGTTCATAAGTGCCTTTTAAATACCGTAAGATTCATTTTGCTGCTTTCCGATGAGTTTCAGTATGCTGCATGTGCAATATCAGGTCTGGTACATATGGCTTTGTACATAATACATCCGATAAGGCTTCTATACCTAGAATCAAGATCAGTTTGTTCTCCCTTTTCAAATTTCATTCCACACTCCAGAGGTGTACTCGCCGGCTTACAGTCGTCCATATTCAATTTTTCTAGTACCTTCTGTATGTAGGTCTTTTGATCGAGAGTAATTTTGTTGTTTTCTTGATTTAAACACATTCCCAATACATGTTTGGCTCGGCTAAGGTCTTTCATTTCAAAACTTTTCATCAGGTCCTCCTTCAACAATTTCTTCTCAGGGGTATCCTTGCTAAAAATCAAAATGTCATCAACATACAGGGCCAAAATGGGCCAGTAGGGTCTGATTTAGTATAGACACAAGGCTCACTGAGTGTTTTCCTGAAATGAAGATCTGACAGAACTCTGAAATCTTATTGATGTGATAAATAAATAAAGCAGTTTTAATTTGCAACGAAATGTAATTTATTGAACGAGACATTAACCTTTTCACTACAGACTCAGAATACTAGTGTTACCAACTGCAAAAATACATTTCTATGCATAAAGGTGGAATTACATTGTATTATTTTATCACTTATCATACCAGGCCTTTGATGCCTGTTTTAACCCATATATTGCTTTATTCAGTTTTAAATACATATTTCTCTTTGCCCTTTATTTTATCGCCTCACACAAATTCGCAGGTTGTTGTCCATCCGATAACTGGATGTCTAATTCATTCGCAGTTGCAGAGTAACACGTCGCATTTAGCTCGCATTCACTTGTCGGCTGCTGACATTCCATGTCCAAGTGATAGACATCATTGACCATCGTAGCGCTGGCAACTGCAATCTTTCCACAATAAATGTTACGCTTCTGTGCACTAAAATACACTTCAAACCCCTTCGAAGCCATTTTGCCAACAGAAATAAGATTAGTTGAAAATCCCGGCACGTAAATAACCTCACTTAATTTTGTACTTGAACTGAAAACAATAGCACCAGTCAATCAATCACCTGTAGTATATGTTTCGAGTACCTCTGATTCTAGCTCTACCGATGATACCCATGATGTCACGTGGAATCCGGACATGACAGAGGATAGTGATTCGGAATATGATGAAGCTACAAGCATGGTAGTTGCCATGACAGCTGCAGAAGGCCCCTGTATGGAACCACGCTCTGCTGCCAAGTACATGGCTTTGTGAGTAGGAGCAAAGGAGGTTAAATCCATTGACCATCGTAGCGCTGGCAACTGCAATCTTTCCACAATAACGCAATTTCCACAATAATCTGTGCACTAAAATACACTTCAAGCCCCTTCAAAGCCATTTTCCCAACAGAAATAAGATTAGTTGACAATCCCGGCACGTAAATAACCTCACTTATTTTGTACTTTTTGTTTGGCCTTCTAATAACAAGTGCATTTCACCATGTCCTTCACTATATATATTTTCTTTGTTGGCTACTGAAACCAACCGCTAAGTGTCCACAACATAATTTTGTAGTAAGTATTTGTTGTTTGTCATGTGACAGGTCGCACCAGATTCCACGTACCAAGCATTCGAGTTGATATCTACAGATAATGCAGTTAATAATGTTCCGTTCCACGCTTTTTCGCATTTTTCACTGTGTTTTTCACTTTTGTTGGTCTTATTTGGACAGTTCTTAGCATAATGATTTGGTTTTTTACTATAACTACTATAATAAAGCACTGGTTTTTGTTAGAAGTTCTATTTACATTTTTTGCATTCCAGTTTGTAATCATTACACTTTCCTCATTCTTGTCATAATCTCTGCGCAATTTTGCTTGTAATAATTTACTTTTCACTGTTTCGCTACATAATTTAATGTTTGAATTTTCCAATGCCATGATAAGCGGATCGTAATCTGGTGGCAAACCGCTTATTATCAACACCGACAGGAAATCATCATCAAATGGAGCATTTATGTCCCGTAATTGTTGATCTAGGTCCGTGATCCTTTGAAGATATGCTTCCATATCATTAAATCGTTCCAATTTCATTCCAAACATTGTACGCAAAAGTCCAAGACGTCTACACAGTCCCTTATCTACATAGGCCCTTTTAAGGTTGTTTCAAGCTTGAAAACCACTGGTTGCATTTCGTACATGAGTAAAAGACCACGGCTGCACCATCAGGCATATTTTTGCAAGTGCCCGTTGTAGTTTGCGGGCATCATTGTCCTTGGAAACACCAGCCTCACTATCAATGCAATTCCACAGGTCTTCATGAATCAAATACATCCGCATCAAGAATTTCCAATTGCCGTAACTCGATACACTACTAAGCTTCTCAAAATTTATTGATATTCCAGCACTTGTAGCTGTAGACGCTGCTGATGGCACTGGAGCCGGTGAAACCACGTTATCCGGCATAGCGTATTTTCGCAAAACTAATTACGTACTGTTAATCACCACTTATCCTGGGCCCATAACCTGATGGATTATGAGTAAAATAACTAAGGATTGAATTAATAAAAAGGTTTATTGGAACAGTAATTTACACAGCAATGACAAGTTGGCAAGTAGAATGCCAGAATGACAGATAGTATAAAGCAATCAGATAACATGAAACAAAGACACGTTGAAAGTGGCGCCACCAAGCGGCTCAGTATAGTACTAAAATAACACAATACAATTGTTTGGTTTATACAGTTCCAACAGTATCGTGTATTGTATATACGATAAATCCCCGTTGGCGTCAAATGTTACTAAATTAGGTTAGGTAAAGAAGGCACCGCTTTTTAAATTTCTGAGATGACCTTTGACTAATATTTAATGAATTAAGCGTGATTTTTTACACTCGGGTAAAAAAAATTGTCTGAAAATAGACCGTCATCTTGTGGCAAATTTTGAAATACAAATAATATAAACTAAGTCGACTACCACTACCTTACTATTAACCCGGTCACCAGATAAAAAACACACCAGTAACATCTGGTGTATGTAAACAACGGTTGTCTCTTACCATCTGATTGGTGACTACTTACTCGCTATCCGATGACATATACCTAAAGCTCTTTTCAAAATATTTAAAAAAAAAAATTAAAATAATCCAAATTTTGTAACAGTAATAGTCATGAGAGTACAGTTGCAACGTTACACAGAATATTAAGTTCATAAATATAAACATAATCATTATGTACGATGTATGCAATAAAGAAATGTCTCAGGATAAACAAATTTCATATTATTTGTTATTACTTATTGTATTGTACTAGGAAACAGAATTGATTAACAAATAGAACATTTCTAAAGTAAATATGAACGTTGGAAGTAGAATGTTGAAACAGCTCGTTTGAGAGTATATTGTAACTCGAACGGTGAGCGCTGAGCGCTGTCCTCTTAGCAAATACTGCAATAAAACTATAATAAAACTTTGTGTGAACTCTGAACGTTTCTCTGTTGACATAATATTTAAATTCATTTAATTAACGCTCCTTTAAAATTTTCGGAGCGGACTTCAAAGGGCTCACGATAAACTTTTTAAAAGTTTTGATTCTCTTCTGTAAAGAGAAAATTAAATTACTACATTTAAGAGAGTCGAATAAAACGCTTCCTGCTGGAGGGAGATATTGGCTGTTTTTCTCAAGGATGTCATTTAAGACGTTCTTAAATAGTTAATTTTGCTATGGATAAAAAGATGCTAACGATTTCAGCTTTGCTTGACTTTAGTCAGTAGACCAACCTTCAACTCTGTAGACCAGTCGGTTATTTTGGTAGTCTAAAAACATTCGACTTTTTTCCAACCACTAGTAACTGGTTTCATAGACATCAACAACGCTACAGTTTGTCCAAGCGGCGGAGGTCTTGTCGCCTTTCCTCTTCTCTTCACCTATATCATTCCGTACCTGACCAAGTTATTACATCTCTGTATACACATTACATCTACATTACACTCTAGCCTCACAGATCTTCAAAATTCTAATGCTACAATTAATAATGATCTAGTCAATATTGTAGATTTTTGTATGCGATCGACCTGCGAACAAGCACACGGGTCTTCTGATGGTAAAAGACAACCGTGGCCTACGTAAAGCATAGATGTTATAAGTGCATCGTTGTCCGGATCTTAGCCCAATTATGCAACCTACTGAATACCTTACCCTCGGGACCGGAATATGACAGTCATTATGGCGACAAATCAAGTAATAATATTTTTATTCAAGTACACTCTCATAACACTAACTATCGATCATTTAACTCGCTATCAATAAATAGTTGGAGCTCGCTTCCTGTAGAAGTTAAGAAAGCCCCTTTTATATCAATTTCTTTGAAAATACGGTTAAAAGCGACTGACTACCTGATGGAAGTACAATAACATTACTTTTTATTGTGCACCAAATACAGTGAAATTACAAATACATCAAATAAAACTTAACTCATAATATACACAAAGACGGCCTCTGATACATCCATGCAAAGCTGGGGAGGGACACTAGTAATATATATGTCGGAGAGATAATCACACAAACACGGGCCGAACAGGAACACCGGGATTAGTAGGCCGAGAGCTCACAGCTTGAGGGTAGTGAGTAAATAATTCACAAATATCAAAACAAAGCCGTAACATCTGATCTAGTCGTACAGCCACATCGTAAACCTCATCATAATAACAAACAATAGAGTAGCTACGTAATTACTCACTACACTGTTTACAAACATAACTACAATCACGCATAAGCAAATATAGCGTACACCCATTAGTTACTAAACAACCCATCGTAAACATTGGAGTAAGCCTGCTACTATGACAACACTACGTAAACACGTCACGGTGTTCGTGTTTACGCAAACGCCAAACCCCGAAGGGGAAAGGGGGGCTCCACCCCGCCCCTTCTGCGTGAGTGCCGACCGAATAATGCACCCCCGGAGGACCCATATCCTGGGCCCCAAGATCTCAATTGAATTAACAATTGCGACCTAGAAGTGTCTCTTTGTCAACCTATGACAGGGAGAGACTATTACCAATGGCGACCTCCGTACTAGACAGTGTTTCAAACACTGAGAGACGTGCACAAAGCATGTCTGCCGCAAAATGGCGGCGCTATGGTTCATATACACGTGGCCGCGGTCAACGGACCAATAAGAAACGAGTTACTTGCTAATGCGCCACCTGTTGTGCTAATGAGACAACTTTATCCATGACTTCCCGACAAACGGACTAATAAGAAACAAGTTACTTGCTAATGCGCCACCTGCTTTGCTAACGAAGCAACTTTATTCATGACTTTCCGATAAACCGACCAATAAGAAACAAGCTACGAGAATTCGGATGCACCTGTAGCTCCAAATGTACTAATGACCACAATATCACAACTATACTTTGTTAATGACTTTTCGACGTTACAAGCGGATGCGCCACACGTTGCACCGACGAAACTCATGACCACAGATATTAGAAAATAGGTGTACTAGCTCATAACCTTCCGACATACAGTCGTGGTCAACTAATTAGGGACACTCTTTGGTTAAACCGAATCGTGAATTTATTTTTTATTTTCCAACGAGTCTAAACCATATTCTATATCTCTTACATGAAAGTATAATTAGTCATTTATGTGCCCGATTATACAAACAATAACAACTTCTTAAACATTAAACCTCTTTACAGTATAGCTGATAGATTATCGTAATGCTATTTGTTCAAATAATGCTGGCTGGCCATTTAATTAGGGACACTGAGATATTGCGTTCTATTTTCAAAATTTGAATCTCAATACTTTTTTACTTCTTCTCTTATTGTTTCGTGGTAGTTTTGGCGGCAATCCCGATATTTATTTTAAGTTTTGAAAAATATTTTTAAGAAAAATGGGTAAAAATAAAAGTTGCGATCCAACACTACGAAAAATTACTCGTATCATAAAGTTTGTTGTCGAGCATGGTTGGTCATACCGAAGGATAGCAGAACATTTAAATTGTTCAAAAACTATGATATACAATGCAGTGCAACATGTCAGACGCAATAACAAAGATTTAAATGTGCCCAGAACAAAAAGATCGAGAAAAACAACTCCGCAAGAAGATAGAATGATAACCAGATTAGCTAAGAAATATCCGTTTCTAGGCTCTATTTTAATTAAATACGAAGTGTTTGGGACAGACGAAAGAGCTAGTGTCTCAGCGAGGACCGTTCGACGACGTCTGGTAGAAGCAGGGTTGTTCGGAAGAGTGGTTCGCAAAGTACCGTTGTTGAAGAAAGAACATAGAAATGCTCGTTTGGCGTTTGCACGTAAATATGGACATTGGACCTACGCCCAATGGCAACATGTATTATTCTCTGACGAGACCAAGGTTAATTTGATTTCTTCAGATGGAAGGAAATACGTACGGCGTCCAGTAAAAGCGGAAGTGAATCCAAGATTCACAAAAAATCAGGTAAAACATGGCGGTGGAAACATTAAAATGTGGGGTTCATTTCCTGGACGTGGAGGACCTGTGAGGAAAGTTCAGGGTAACTTAGACCAACATCAATACAAGGCAATATTGGAGGAAACGATGCTTCCCTATGCTGAGGAGCATCTCCCTATTATACGGACGTTTCATCATGATAACGACCCGAAACATACCGCCCGTTCAGTCAAGTCGTTTCTTATCAGTCAGTCAGTATCGGTGCCAGATTGGCCAGCAAATGACCTTAACCTAATCGAGCACTTTTGGCACGAAATCAAGAAAAAAGTAGCCACTTATCGTACCACAACTTTAGATGAACTTAATGAAGCTTTTTGTAAGGCATGGGCAAACATGCCTGTCGAAACATGCCAGAAACTGATAATGTCTATGCCACATCGGTGTCA
>NJDC01000609.1:245441-267959 GCA_002245475.1 Calephelis virginiensis | reverse complement strand
AGCGCGGTCGTGAGAGCATTAAAGATGATCCTAGGCGTGGAAGGCCTACATCCTCGACCACGAAAGACAACATCGATAAAATTTGTGATCTCGTACTGAGTGACCGACGTTTGACCATTGGTAAGATAGCTGAGATAACAAACATTAGTTATGACCGGGTGCAACACATAATAACGTAAGAGTTGGGGTTCCATACATTTTACGAAGACTCCGGGAAGAAATAAAAGAAAAAAGGCCGACAATGTTGCGTAAAAAAGTTTTGTTTCATCAAGACAATGCACGTGTTCACACTTCGGTTGAAACAATGTCTGTAATCCATGATTGTGGCTACGAATTGCTGCCCCACCCACCTTATTCGCCGGATTTAGCACCCTCGGATTATCATTTATTTCCAAATTAAAAAAAAAAACACTTGGGTGGCTCGAAAATTTCGACCAAAGATGAGGTGATCTTTTCTTCCTTCCGGAATCTTTTTTTTTCGAGGGGATAAACAAGTTGCAGGTCAGATGGAAGAAGTCTATTGAGCTAGATGGAGACTATGTCGAAAAATAAAAATAAATTTAGACCCACTTTTCTTTCATTTTCTTGGCCGGGCTTAGAACTTTTGGATTTACCCTCGTATATAAGATAATATGTAAGAATATGATTGTCGACAAGCCGCACCGCTCTACGTAAGGTTCTTGGAGGATAATCGGTGTCCGATTTTTTGTAGCAGAAATAATGAATCATTGGAATATTATCGGCCCTGCTTAAGTTTTGATGTGCTAGGAAACCCCTGACATCAAGCGACTATCGGGAATCACTAGATGTGACTCCAACGTTCGTAAAACGGGTACGTTTGTGCAGAAATTACACGAGCAGAAAATTTTTCAAAGAGAAAAACAAAATCATTTGGAAATGATGGATTAAGTTATTTATCATAACTTGATGTTATCTAGTCGTAGCACAAAACTTCTACCACTTCTGACAAACGATCCATGTAGCGTGTACTCGCCTCGTACGAGATGCCAGGCAGGGGGTTCGATGATAAGTATACTCGACAGACCCGAACCAACACCGAGGAAAACATTCTCCATGTTGTATAATATTACTTTAGAAACAAGAGAAACAAAATCTTGATAATATACAATCTTTTGTTCAAAATTAAACCGAAATATAAAATGTATTCTTAATTTAGAAATTACTTGCCGTAAAAATATTGTAATTTTAAGTTTTATAACACAGTACTTCAAAAAGACAAAAGGCGAATTCTTTATAATAATAGTCTGCATTCGGAGGTCGGCAATAAGTATGCATGGGGTGAATTTAAATTTTGCTAGCATATTAATTTTCATAGGAATGTTGTTGCCACAGAGCATCGTAGGTACCTGGATACTTTGCGGCTTTCCATAATGGCTTGCTTATGCAAAACAAAATTAGTTGTAGACTTTGAGCATTCTAATTAGTTTTTATATTAAACTAGCCGACTCGGGGTGAACTTCGTATCGCTTGACAGTAACAGATACTAACAGTTTGTATTGAATAAAACACTATTTTCTTATTTTTTCCAGCAGATTTCCGGTTTTTCTTTTTATAAACACCTTCTCCTGACAATTACTTAGGTACACATAAAAAAAGAGTGTGTGTACTCATGTACGCACGTAAGAAGCTATACTTCTTTGGCGTAACAACCCAAAAATACCAAATAAAAAGGTTCGCAACTAGCTTCAGGGTGTTGCTTTTTTCTGTCGGTAGCAACTAACTTCAGACTGTCACATTTATCTGTCGGTGTGCGCGCGCATCGTAAAAATTCACTTTCATAATTTTTTCCAATCGCGCCAAAAGAAGTATAACTTCAACAATAATTAGCATAATTGGTCCATCCGGTCAGGTGTGATCAGGTCATCGTGACCACGTTTCCGGATTCGTTAACATATATTAAAATAAATAATATTTGCTGGAAGTTAGATGATGTTTTGTTCTTGCATTTAAAGTTCTTATGAATTGGTACATCTGACTTGTTACAGGTCTGACCACCTCACTGGTCGAGCAGTTAACAGTATATTTTTTCTCTGAATCTTCTCAGTGTGTGGCTGATATTCCGATCCGATTGTAGTTTACAAATATTTGGAGACGTACAAGTACCACTTATGTACACACAGTGAATAATATTTTTCTGATTCTGAAGCCTAACCACCTTATCCACGGGGCTCAAGCTCAATTCACAGTAGGACCAAGAATGTCTATTTATCAGTCTGTGCGTGGCGTTAATTAGTAATTTTCTGTCATTATGTATGTACGAATCGTCACATTTTGTGTCCAGTTTGTGACTCCGCTATTCATTTACTTGCTTAAACGCTGTCTGTTATATGTAGGTACTTTTCGACACAAGTTGACAATCGTAAAAAATATAGAAGCTTCTAAGAATACAAGCAGGGTCTCATTTGATTAGGAATTCGATTTGGATTATTTTATTAACTTTAAATAAATATTTAGTAATTTGAAAAATATTGTTAATGAAAAGCAGGGGCTCGGGGATATTATTTTCAACATTTAATTAGTATTATCTTCCACCATTATGCAATGGAGGAATACCTAATTCAGGAAGTTGCGACTTTATCAAGGAGAATTTCCTCGTCTCTAAGAATCTTTTTGTTCTATTGGTAAATATTTAAGATTTTATAGTTTTTTTTTATGATATTGGATGACAAACAAGCAGACAAATTTCTTGATGTTAAGAAATTCACGCCGCCTAGAGACACCAAAGGTGGTAATGGTGCGTTGCCAACCTGAGGCCGGGATGTTAGGCCTCGAGCAAAAGTAAGTTTACCGGCTACCTTACCCTCCGAACCGGAACACGTCATGACGTTGTGGCGGCAGGAATAGGTAAGGCGGTGGTACCAATCCGGACGAGTCGCTGCTAAACTCTACCACCTAGTCAGATGTCACGGTGTTAATGACGGTGAGCCTATGCTCGCACTTTTACGAGCTGCCTGGCAAGGAAGGCAGATGGTCTATTCTACAAAGGAGCCCGGACCAACACGGGGTGAAAGTTAGTATTAGAAAACCGGATAACCTAATTTTTTCTTGATTTTTTTTCAATCGTATTTTTTTCCGCCATAAACTTCCCATGTATTTTTCTAGGGCTCATTCCGAATCAAATAAGACCTGGCTCATATTTTCACGAGCTTTACATCTAGAATATATACTCTTCATCGTCGAAACTTGGTGCAATTCCATTGTATGCACACTTTTGAGCCCATAAAACACTTTCTTAAACACTTCATGTTACATTTAAGAAGACCGATGTCACTTTTAGCAGCAAAATTGTACAAAATGCCACCAAAATTGACTAATTTCACTCAATAACAACACGAAATTCAATAATTATGAAAAAACTTCGACCATCTTTTCTCTCGATGGCGCCAAAACTGCTAGTTGACTCTTAAAGTATTTTTCGCATAAGGTCGAGATCAATGTTCATTATTATATAGACTATAATAATTCTAATCCTAATCATAAAGAATAAAATGAAATCAAACAAAAATAGTGTTTTGCCTAGTTGTAGATTAGCAACAATAAAAAATAGAAATAAAATTAAGTTATATCAAACGATTCGCGATGTCAATAATAAAAATCCATGAAAAAATTGTTGTCTTCACATAAAAACATTATTGTCTAATTGTAAGAAATAAAATAATTAAAAATTATACATTATAACAAAATATAATTGTGTATTATGGAAAATGAAAAGTGTTATTTTTAAAATGTACTTTTTATCTAATTTCCACTTAATAAAAGTTGTCAACTTGTCATTTAGTGTATATAGTAAATTTGTAATTACTGAACTGTAGACTCATTAAAGCGTTCGTGGCAAAGACGAATCAACTACACAAGCACAACCATATTTTAACTGCAAAGCAATACGTAACTGCTTTAAACTTTAGAAATAGTTGCGGTATTTCTCTATATAATGCGAGTACACGGTCTCTGGTTTCTTCGTAATTAGTTCCGGAAGCAAAATTCCGTTTACATAGAGAGAGAGAGGTCTCTTTGAAGACGCTCTATGCATTTATTCATTTTTCATAAAGCAACCCGCGAATTTTGCTTTTTTAGTTGCAAAACTAACTCATTAGCGTAGTGCTTCGAGAAAGTTCTTTTCTTATTAAAACTTTTCATTATCTGAACGACTTTTGTTTAAAGAGAGTTTCTAATCAATATGAGAGGGAGATATTTACTGCAGCTTTTCGTTTGTGTTACGCAAATTTAATTAAATTGCTAGTTCTCGATTAATTTTATTACCAAGAGACTTATTAGTAGAACGTGGTTTTATAAATAAACATTTATATGTTTATTGCGAAATGGACAAGGAAGGGTGGGTAAGTAGACTCTGGGTTCTCGCACTTAAATGTGAGTGGTTAACGTCTGGATGATGGTGATGATATATCTATTAGTCTGCCAAACCCTAACATACTACGACAAACTGATGTCAGCAATAAAAGCAACATTTCATTTGTGTCTTGAGAACTCTTAATTACACGCCACGTGGGCAACAGGACGGTTATTTCCGCAGCGTTGGCTCTGCTAGCGGACGTCTAATATGTCGATCTGAAGGGGATAAGCCAAATCACTGAGGAAAAATACTGCAAAAAAAATACTAATACTGGACTTTCGAAACGATATTGTTAGAACAGCGTAGGTTTCTTCTCTAGAGTCATAAAAACTCCGACGACTACGTCTTATTGCAGATTTTGTCCGGACATTGCTGTTTCTGGGAGCTTCTTCATAAATCGTTTGTTAAAGAACATATTATTAATGTGGTATAAAATCGACACATCTGATATTTTGATTATCTGTTAGTTCAAAATGGTCTCCGAAACGATTAGACCTATCGATGCCGGATTTTGTTTGGCAAATAGCTTATGATAGAGGGGTAACCTAAACACTTTTTATTGTATCTCTACCATTGGAGCGCCTGTCGGTGGAGAGCAAAGAGATTTAAAAACGCGAGCGAAGTCGTCAGTGGAATCAGGTTTACTTATTTTTATTTGTGCACCGGCAGCATTAAATATATATCATCGTCATGTTATTTGGATTAAATCATGAATTGCACGTGATACACTCATTAAACTGTTAATTAGTCAATAATGTAACTGAGCTTACATATGATTATAATGTTATGTTATATTTACTATAACATCCAAGGCTTGATAATAATTCATTAGCGCAATAGTATCAATAAAAATATTAAGAGTACTGAAATATAATATAAATTAATTAAGTATACCTATTACAAACAACTAAAAAGACAAACGAGAAACGTACACGTACGTCATGCTCCGGGCTCCTTTGTAGAAAAGACCATCTGCCTTCCTGTGCCAGGCAGCTCGTAAAAGGCGAGCGTAGGCTTGCCGTCACTAGCACCGTGACCTCTGACTAGGTGGTAGAGTTTCGCAGCGACTCACCCGAATTGTTACCACCGCCTTACCTATTCCTGCCGTCATAACGTCATGACGTCTTTCGGTTCGGAAGGTAAGGTAGCCAGTAAACTTAATTTTGCTCGAGGCCTAACATCGCGGCCTCAAGTTGGCAACGCACCATTACAACCTTTGATGTCTAGGCGGCAAGTATTTCTTACCAACAGGAAATCCGTCTGCTTGTTTGCCTTCCAATGTCATAAAAAAAACGACACGTAGTAAATAATTTGTTTCTAAAATTCTTTGTACTCTCAAAACTTTTATTGAAACTATTTATTACGTAAAGTATTTTTATTTTAGCACTTGCCCTGTGCTTGGGATAAATTTTCTATAAATTTTAAAGAAAGAAAAAAATCCTCAGTAGCTCAATTGGTTAGAGCATTCGTCGGCTTGAGACGAAAGGTTACAGGTTCAAATCCTGTCTGGGGCGAAATTTTTTCTTTCTTTAAAATTTATAGAATATTTATTACGTATCTGTCGTATTGCGTATTTCTCGTCTCCAACCTTTTGAATCCATAATATTGCTTTTACAATAACTCAGCGTATCGTAGTCCTACGTGCTACGTGGTACAAGGTAACTATTTTAACAAATGAAATATACGTGCTACGCGAGGCGTCGTAGCAAAAGTAATTCTACTAATAATATGCATTCTGATGCTCTACGATCGCAGTATTGTAGAAAGCGCTACGTGCTGGTTTGATTTCAATAGATAGTAGGCAATTAATTGTTTATTTCTAAGCTTCAGTAATATTGCTACTATTTTGTGTTATACAACTTGATATGGTTATGGTTATATTTATGGTTGAAATTCCAAGTTGTGTTGTTTTATCATACACCGTATGTAAATATTATACTAAATTTATATATAATATTTGATTTTTCTAATTGCATTAAAATGTTGAAATCTTGCTTAGTGTTACATAAATACAAGCCGTCTGTAGACAGTAAAATTAATGATAGTGTCCTGCCAAACTAATGTTTGAAGGGCGTGTCAAGCTTCCTGATAGCTCGATTAAACTCGAATAAGACAAGGGCGAGAACTGTCAGACTAAACTGTGGGTATAGTGTTAAATGTAAGAATATACGAGAATGTCCTTTAATTTTGTGGTTGTCAATAAATCAACCCCTTCAGTAATCAAACGATAATAATTACTATGCCCAGAACACGCCACGAGCCGCTGGCGAGCGCCCACCACCGATACACCGATGAACTTGTAATTAAAGCTACGCACCAATTAGATCACACACTAACACGTTTTTAATACATATATTGATTTAGTATTTGAAAGTTCTTGCGTTTTAGTCGGAGGGCGCGCCCGTACAGTTCGCGTCCTGTACAGTAAACAGAGAGATAACAGGGATTCTACACGGATTTAAACATTGGTTTGCATCCGTGTGGAACGAAGTTTTAATCCAAACTTTGATTGGACCTTGGATGGTGCACCCGTGTTTCCATCTGCAGAACTAATTTCACCAATCTCGAATACGTAACATTCCAAGTATAAATTTGCAAGTTACTCTTGGATAGTCGTATTCACATTTGACCATCTATTTATTCATAGAATGAGAAGTTATTCTGGAATTAAGAGTTATCCCGTTTGTGTGTTAGCTTATTGTGTTCGTTTATTTTTTGTCTTTAAACTAATAGGAAAAGATACGAGGAAGTTGTCATGCTATGTCTAAAAAATGATAATATCAATTGTTACGATGACGAAGGCTTCAAGATAAGATTTCGATTATGATTATCTATATCATTAATTCACAACTGACTAACAAGAACTGACGTTTGATTACCATGATTCAGTAAATATACGGCTATGGGCCTCAAATATAATCTTTTTTAAATATCTTCAATGTACAGAATGCACTCTTCTCCAGGCTTATTATATGTACATACTCGCAAAACAGAGTTCATAAACTGTAGACCCTGGCTACTTGTTATGTACCCAATTATTGAAGTGAAAACTTCTTTAGCAGCGTCGCGCACTTTTTTTGGAATGGGTAAAAACTTTTAATTTCGCGTCAGATCGTCAGAACGTAAGACGGCGCACTGCGCATGCGCGAACAAGACGGCGGCGCAGGTCGCTTGCGCGAGATCTATCTATCTATCTATCTAGAAAATAAAACGTAGAGTCATTGCTGTTTTTGTATTGTCTACATATTTCCGAACAGTATAGGATTCGCAATGGATAATACCAGTACAAGTGAGTGTAAAACAATCGCAAAAACTACTGCGATTCGGCCTCTCACATTGTTATGCAGTATTAAATAATCACCTCTGTGGTCTAGCGGTCAGGCGTCGGACTTGACTTCTTTAGATCCCGGGTTCGATTCCCGGGTCGGGCAACAAAAAAAATAGTTATCGTATATTTTCAATTTTCTAATAAAAATAATGTTGCCCGGGATTGGATATGACGATATCCGTTTGCCCGTTTGACGATAGGCTTGTCACCTATCACATTGTGGGACTTAGTGTCTTCGGCTAATCGTGGGTGCCTCGGTTGTGCCTCTGCCTACCCGTTTCGGGGATATGGCCGTGATGATACTAAATAATTGTACTATAAAGTGAAAACTGTTTCTTGCTTAGAGTGCTTTGCAGTTTGTGGCAGATAAAATAGATATTAGTTTAGTAAAACATCTTTTAATTTGTTTGCGACTTCTAGGTGTGTTTATATTATAGTTTCTCAGTTAATAGAAATTACAGTACAACATTGTGAAGAAGTATAGCTGTTTTCGAAAGTTGTAATTTTAACAAAGGAAATAATAGTAAAAAGAAAATCGATATACCTACACAGATATATAACATTGAATTGAATTATGTAGGTATAAGTTTGAACAATTAAATATTATGAAGTGGCCGTACTAGTAGGTAGCGTACTGAAGTTTCATGGTTTAGCATAGGCCACACAGTACTAATAGGTAGGTACTAATAGTACTAATAAGGTGTACTAGTACATTTTACAGATTGTACGATTACAGTGCGAATCCAAAAATGTCCTATTAAGCACAAGACTATTGTATTATACCACATAAATGATAGAACTCTCATACTGATAATTAAAGCAATTCATGCAAAATTATTAATTAAACATTCCAAAATATCAAAAATGCACAACGTTAATATTCAAGTTTTCACTTCTGCCAGCACTCCCGGAGTGCAACCCGTCTTTTTTTTATTTACCAATATTTCAGTACTAGAGTTTTGTAGACTTATGAAGTACAAACTAAGTATCATTTAGGTGTATATAGTCACTTACGTTTATATCCATTTATCATTTGTTTAAAAGACTTAATAAAATTACGTAGCCAGGTAAAGAAACGATACCTTGTTTTTCCGTAAAATCTAACAACAGCCATTTATTCCATTACAAAAAAAAAACATTACAAGCGTATTCAAATCCGATAGATATGACGAGACCGTAAAGTTGGTAACACTGATGATGTAACTGACTGATGATAACAATGATGATGCGGAGATTACATCTTATGATTTAATCCGAAAGGAACAATCACAATCAGAAGACGGAAACAATGTTTCCATCGAGGTCACCTTTGTGGCAGACGTGATTACAACCGTCTAGATGATGCTTAAATAAATGACTTTACAAATGACACGGATTAACGTGAAACCCCAGTGCTACATGCCTAGTCGAAGTTAATCAACATTTCAGGATACACAACATTTTGCACAGTAACATTTTAAAATCCATCACCGTAATTGAAAATATTTTGACGAAATATTTAAGCGGTTTAAAATTTTGCCGCAAAAGAATATTCCTCCGGGAGCAGACAAATTTCGACAGCGTTAACGGCTCTAAAAATAAATCGGTTACACTTTTACAAATAAGGGAGACCCTTCGATTACATTCAGTTACGGCCGGTGAATTAATTAATCCCTAATAAAATCGGCAGTTAATTCTTTGAAAGGTATTCGCTTTAACGCGTAGACACATTGTATTTTATTATCTAATAACGTAGGCTCAGATTTTACCATAAGAATACTGCTTTAGACCGTTAAAATGAATTATGCAATAGCTGTGTAGTTTTTGAATTATTAATCTTGCAGATTAGTTCAGGGTTAAAAAAACCTGGCGGATTTGGAATGTCATTGATTGTAGTTGTATTTTTTGCTGCCATCTGTACAATGATGTTAAGTTCTTTTTTGTAACTCTCTTTACTCAAAGGCAAAGATGTCAATCTATGTACAAAGCTATTGAAAGCGGCTATTTTGTGTTGCCAAGGGTGACAAGACGACGCGGGGATAGCAGTATCGGTGTAAGTTGGCTTGCGGAAGATCTCAAAATGATGTTTACTATTTATTCTTGTAAAGTTGCTAACGGTTATAGTAGAGATTAAGTTGAAAATCTAATTAAAAAGAAAATAAAGAAAAACATTTCACGATTAATCTATACAGTGCCATCTCAAAAAGATATTAAGTTCAAATCTAGTTTGATCTACGTAGGACGAGCTTCTGAAAAAGTTCAGCGACATTTAAAACGTAATAATATCAATGTTGCATTTAGAACCCAAAATTCATTAAGAAACATATTATGCAACGGTAAAGATAAAATTGAGAAAAAATGAAAATCAGGAATCTATAAACTACATTGTTCTGAATGCAACAGTGTATACGTTGGTCAAACTGGTTGTAGTTTTGAGTCTCGTTACAAGGAACACATATCGGCTGTCAAAAACATTCGTCCAAATAAATCGCATGTTGCAAAACATCTTATAGACACTGGGCATACGTTGGCAGCAGATCATAGTTTTGAATTACTCCATACCTGTAATAAAGGATAAAAATTAAATATACTAGAACAACTAGAAATTATTAAATGTAATAACGAAGACTCAATTACACTCTTAAACGAACAAACAAATTTGAATAATTCACCCGTGCTACACATGTTTAACAACAACGGTGCTACCCCCCGTACTCACTGAAGCACACCCGCACGCGAACTCGCGAAACTTTATAAATAGAGCGAGTCGCATGCGTGCGCGTGCCAGTATGTGCTCGACCTTTGTGGAGCGCAGTCGAATTCTCCTGATGATGCTTCGGTTACGAAGCGAAAGGTACGTTGAGTTTTTAGTAGTATGTGTATTGTTGTTTGCTACTAAAACAATTTAGTGGTGTGTATTGTGTGGAGCTGGATGTATTTGGGAGTTTTAGCTTCCGGTAAGTCCAATTCATTCTTAGCGCACTATTTTGTCTGTTTTGTTACGCAATAATACGTATACATTTTTTGGAGGAAAATTGCAAATTAAATAATTTTATTTAGATTTAAGTATGGATTTCCGCAAAGTAACGCCTTCTTCTATTAATTACCAATATTATACATTTATTTCATTACTTATTTTATTATTAATATTATGGTTGCGTAATTTACTTCCTATCTTATTTTGGTGAACTACATTGGTTATAATTGTAACATTATTATTTAAATTATTATGTATTTTTAGATTTCAATTTTGATTATTTTTCTTATTAAAAATAGATTTCGGATTTATTTTTTGGGAGATGAACTCATTTAAGGAGTAAAACTTTTTTCCAACAGCCATTTTAACAATTTACGTTTAAATGTCTTTATATCATGTTCTCTAACTTGCTCAAGTAGTTTATTGAATATTATTATGGCCATGTTATAGCAATTCCTTCTGTACAGCCGCCTAGTTTTTGGTATGTGGTCTAATACTAGTCTGTTAGTATTTCTCCATATGCGAAGGTATTGTTCTTTTGCAGTGATGAATTTTCCAAAGCTGCCATTGTATTGTACATGCTAGGTAATGAGCTTTAAAAAAAGGGTTCGCAAGAGTCTATTGGTCTTAATCTACATATAAAGCGGATGCATCTTTTTTGAGCCTTAAATGCACGTTCGGAATCTACAGAGTTTTCCCATACTATTAGACCGTATCTTAATATGGAAGCAACATATCCATGATATGCAACAAAGCGGTCTTTTCATTACTAATTCTTCGAAGCTTTTTTAGTACAAATATAAACTTGTTAATTTTTTCAAATACTTTATCTATGTGAGTCTTCCAATTACACCTGTTATCTAAATTTAAGCCGAGAAAATTAAAAGTGTCGACTTCCTTTAGTGTTGTTCCGTTTAGTTTAATGTTATATATTTTTTTCCCTCTTCATGTTCATAAATTGCATGTTGTTGGTTTAACATATGTCATACATTTATACTGAGTCTATTTCTCTCCATCCAATCTGCTATACATGCTATAGTATTGTTAGCTTCGATTTCTAAATTTTTGTAATCGTTACTTACTATATTCAAAGAGATGTCGTCTGCGAATAAAATAGACTTGTGCTTTGTAATGTGGGAGAGGTCATTATCATATATCAAGAAAATTAGTGGACCATATGATCCCCTGTGGTACTCCGTTAATTTTTAATTTAAAGGTTGATCTATATATTCTCTCTATATTATTTTCATCTTTTCGAGTTACTTCCACACATTGATATCTATCGGTTAAGAAGCTCTGTGTCCACTTTAAAGCAACACCTCTTACCCCAACATATTCCATCTTCGATAAAAGAATTGTATGATCAACAAGATCGAATGCTTTCGATAAATCAAGAAATAGCATTATATTAAGACTTCCCGCATCAATGTTGTTGATAATATTGCAAACCGCTTCAAATAGTGCAGTATCCGTAGGTTTATCCTTCTGGAATCTGTTTTGTTGTGGGTATATTATTTTGTATTTATTAAAAAAATTGTGTAATCCTTGAATACATATTTTTTTCGAATATCTTAGAAAATATTGGAATCAATGTAATGGGGCGATAATTATCTATTATTTGTTTATCTCCTTTTTTTAAAATCAGGTTTTGCTATTGATGGTTTTACTATTGTAAAATTCCGGCACAATCGTGCCGGAAAACATGCCTCTCCTAAAGACAGATTTACGATGAGTGTAAGAATTGGAGAAATTTCAGTAGCTACTGCTTTTACTACTCTTGTTGATATACTCGTATTGCCATAGCCCGTGGAGTTCGTATTTTTTAAAGATTGTATAGTTTTTTCTACTTCTTTATTGTCAGTAGGCGATAAGAAAATACTTTGACTTAATTTATCCTTTGCCGAGAATTAGTAATAGAATATTTGTTTTTGACCATAGGTATTGATTATTTAAATTTATGTAATAATCATTGAAGTTCTCTGCAATGGTTTTGGGATTTGTAATTTCGCTATGGTCATCCCGAATTTTCTCGATGTAGTCCTTAGTGCAAGAGGCTCCTTGTTTATTTTTTATAATTCCCCAGGCAACTTTGCACTCATTTTTGGCTTTTTTCATGACGTAATGTTAGTTTGCTTTTTGGACATTAACAAACATTTTTTTTAGAATTTTCGTATATGCTATTATTCTATATATGGTTTCTCTAGGACAACGGCTGTCTCTATCAGGAGAGCCGGGTGCTTGTTCCTTGACTTCACATAATAAAACATATACATACATAATATTTTTGTGTGCATTTGTCTATACTGGTAGTCGAAGCCAAATCTCACAAATAGTCGGCGGCGTCAGCGTGACAACTCTTCGATCGATAAAGTTTATTCAAGCGCAAAGCTATCAGCGGGCTCAATACTTATCATAACTGAAATACAGTTGAATAATAGTTTTAGCATTTGTTGTAGGTCACAGGTATATATAATGGGTTAACATACTTTGTGCAAGACCTAAAACATTTTATGTAATGCAAGAAAGAATAAAGAACAAATTTTAACAATTTATGAAATTACAAAAATATATAATATTAAAACGAGCAGTATTGTTTTTGAAGGTGTAATGCGCTATCAAAGGGTTTATGATATCGCGGAGCTCGGCGTACATTATTAATTTTAATATGTAAATGTTGTATAGCTGATACTAAAATATTTAATTATGTATTTCACAATAATAGAGTAGTAATATTTTCGGACTCGGGAAGGGTTTAATTATACGTTTGCGTTGCTTAAAATGTAATTTCCTTTACATTTGTAATTAACGAGGGATCTACGGTTACTTCGGCTAAACGACACGATTGTTTTCATCATATTTATGTTTTGAAACGAGAATCATTATTAATATTTACACAAACTAAATGTATACAGTTCCAAATTAACTTTTAAAACAAAGCTAACTAGTTCCATTTATTTTAATATTCTACCGGCGGCGTAGGCCGTACCCTTCAACCTCATCTCTCGTTATTAAAATAAACAAGTAGTAGTTAACTTTGTCTGATCTAGGTTATCCGGACTAAGTGAGCTTTGAAATGATACATTCTAATTGAAACTACCACTTATAGCCATATTTTAGTGCTCACCATTGTCGTGGTCTGCTTTTAAAGGTAGAGTAGCTGGCAATCTTACCTAGCAAGGGATTTTATATCTCAGTCTTAGGTGAACAACGCAAAATTAACATATATATTAACGTAACTAGCACAACATTAAACATGTATTAATGGAGAAATGTGACCTAGCTTACGGCCGCCGTAACCATTCGCGAGCCCCGAAGGTCCCGTCAGCAGCCTCGTCACCGCCCCGAGCAGTGGGCCTGCAGGTGACACCGGGCGCCCGCTGGAAACGTTCGTATCTCCACGATAGCACTCGTTTTGATTTTTGTTCAGACATATGTGTTTCATATTATGAAAACTAAACAATTTTTAAAAAATAAACAAAAAGAAATATTTTTTACGTCCCCCAATATTTTAAATAACAATTTAAATCATTGTCTAACTAAATCTGTATTTCTGAAAAACTATAACTTGGAAGTATTTAATAGTGCGACATCACTTCATTTTCAACCCACTACTTTTTCCATATGGCGGATAGTCACCACTATGTCCTCGTCAATTTCATCATACTACCTTAAACTCAATATCTCAACTCAACACGCCTAACTATATCGACGAACCGCGAGGCTCGGGTTCGATTCCCGACAGGGGCAGGCATTTGTGTGATGAACATTAAGATATTTGTATTTCCGGGTCTGGGTATTAATTAAATTTATTTCTATGTTTTTTTGGGGTTAGATTCAATTTGTGTAGCTTGTCCAGAGATATTTATTGAAACTAACCCCAAAGTAAGCAAATTACATGCTTGTATTATGGGTGTTAGTCAATGATTCTAATACATAGAAATACTTAAATAGATACCAGCACAAATTTAATAAACACCCAGACCCGGAAATAAATTCAATATCAATTTTAAAGTTAAAATCAAAGTAACTTTTGGAAGCAATACATATGGTTCTTAAATATTTAACTTATTATTGGAAGTTAAATAGATTTCCAACCGAAACTAATGCAATATTCCAGAACAGAATTGTGTTCCGCGGCGGCGGAGCCACATTTTCAATTTTACTGAAATTTTCAGTTTGTATTGGAAATAGAAAATTTCACAATAATATTTGATTACGCGTCCATTGCCGCTGTGGAGGAGGCGAATGGGGTTTAAATCATCGTTTGTAGTTTATAACGAGTAATGTGTTTCCTGCAGTTTCATACCCTCGAAAATGTTTCCATTATACTCATTTCTAATATTTCCAGCTTCTGAATTCCAACATGGCACGTCGCCCACGGAGAGGGTAATTGATTGAAGCGCCTTGTGGGCTGTTCGTTAAAGATTTTGTAGAGCCGTTGCGTTTTGGCGTCAAACTTTTAAATTTCAAATGCTATTGAAGATTTGATAAATTAACTAATATTATAATAAGAACTAGTCGTTCACTGGGCACTCGATACTATCTACAAGGACACTTGGCGTGACATGTTCCGGATTTCAAGTAAGTATTAAACTACAAAACTTACGATTTGGATAAAAAATACTTAAAAATATGTAGAGCACATACTGCAGATCACGAAACGAATCAATTGGTTCTAACTACGTGATAACGAAAGCAGCCCAATTTACAATTTGACTTTTGCGGCTCTCCCGCGAAAACCCTTGGAAGTAAGCGGGACATTTATCCTGAACCTTTTTTGGAACACAAAGTACCAAACCAAACTACCTTCTACTAACTACCAAATTTCCTTACGTTGACACACATACAGCCAGAGCCGGAAGTGGTAACCGGGCAAATAGTTTTTTTTTTATTTTTATTTATTTAATTTTAAAACAACTAATACCAAAACATAGATAAATGCACTACTACTAAGAGTTTGTGTGTAATGCTACATTCGGACTTAAAAAATATATTTTTTTAATTTGTACTTAATATTATTATTGGTTATGGACATTTTAATAAGAGGATCCGTATTATTGAATGAGCGCGGTACTAAATACTTGGTCGTACGCTTTCCGTAGATGTTTTGAGCGCGAGGTATAACCAGTTTACGTTTAGTTATCAGACGAGTTAGTACAGGATGTTCTATTTCTTTCTGGAGCTCCGCATTAAAGAAATTTTCTTTTAGTACATAAAAGTTTGTTTTTAGCGACACTGATAAGACATTACATCTGTGAAACAAATCCATGTAATTTGTGATGCACTCACCTAGTGTTTTCTTAGTTACAACTTGTTTTAACAATTGGATGTGCAACTTTAATGTTGCATCAAAATAAGATTTGTATATTCTACCATAGCTCGATATTCCATATGATATCACGGAATCTGCGGTTAATACGGAATACGGTTTCTTAATACTTGAAATTAAGCCAGTATAGATCGTAGCTTGTTATTTACATGTTCGATATGTGAAGCCCAGTTATTTTTTTTATCTATATGTAAACCTAGGTAAACATGTGTTTTTACAGCCTGGATTGCAGGGCAACCACACAATACATGGTGAAGGTTACTATGATGACATGAAAGTGTATGACCTAAAATTCTTATTGCACTTTTGGATTTTTTCTATGGAGACTTAATGTGCAATATCTTTGACTTTTCCATATTAATAACGTCTACATCATGAAACCATTTACTTAAATTATTAAAATCACTTTGTAATTTTTTAACAGCATCGTTAACGTCCTTTGACGCTACGAGTGTTGGTCCGGGCTCCTTTGTAGAATAGACCATCTGCCTTCCTGTGCCAGGCAGCTCGTAAAAGGCGAACATAGGCTTGACGTCACTAGCACCGTGGCATCTGACTAGGTGGTAGAATTTCGCAGCGACTCACCCAGATTGGTAGTATTAATTTAGTACCACCACCTTACCTATTCCTGCCGCCATAACGTCAAGACGTGTTCCGATTCGAAGGGTAAGGTTGCCGGTAAACTTACTTTTGCTCGAGACCTAACGTCCCGGCCTCAGGTTGGCAACGCACCATTACCACCTTTGGTGTCTCTAGGCGGCGTGAATTTCTTAACATAAGGAAATCCGTTTGCTTGTTTGCCTTCCAATTTAAAAAAAAAATGTGTCATCTGCAAATTGATACATTTTTGAGCATTTCATATTGCTATACATATTATTATTATTAGTATATATAGAAATGCAATGGTCCTAATACAGAACCTTGAGCCGTACCGTATGAAATATTAATGGTCCTGCTAATGTCCTTATCTATCCTTACCACATAGCATCTATTATTTAAATAGTTTTTACACCATTCAAGCAATGGGCCCTGTATTCCAGAATCATGTAATTTACTAACTAATATTTTATGGTTTAGACTTGTTTAGAGTGTTTAGGTATGTTTAGAGTGTCAAAAGCGCGGGAAAATTCAATAAATAGTGCTAACACATGTAGTTTATTGTTCAGATAACCATTTATTTCGTCGGCAATTTAGATAGTAATAATGCTGCACTCTTCCCTGACTGAAAACCAACACTTGCACAACACTCAACTTTCAGTGGTCTTGATGGGTATACGAGGGTGGATCCAAAAGTTCGTGGCCTAACCAACATGGAGCTATGACATCTTTTTAAAATCTACCGTCATTTGTTAGTATGTGTTATATTGATTTATTGTGCGCAGTTTTATTCCGATACTGCACAATATAAATTTTCTGTGATTATTTGTTTGAAGCAATCTGACGCAATTTTCAATAATGGAGAAAATTGAACACCGTGCAGTCATTAAGTACCTCAATAAAAAGGCCTATCACTAAAAGACATCCATCAAGATATGGTGAGCACTTTGGGGGAGTCTGCTCCATCGTATTCCAGTGTCAAGAAGTGGGTAGCTGAGTTTAAGCGCGGTCTTGAGAGCATTAAAGATGATCCTAGGAGTGGAAGGCCTACATCCTCGACCACGAAAGACAACATCGATAAAATTTGTGATCTCGTACTGAATGACCGACGTTTGACCATTGGTATGATAGCTGAGATAACAAACATTAGTTATGACCAGGTGCAACACACAATAACGGAAGAGTTGGGGTTCCATAAGGTTTCTGCTCGCTGGGTCCCGAGGTTGCTTTCAGCTGAACAAAAACGAGTTCGATACACAATTTCGCGAGACTGTTTGGAACTTTTTGAGACTGATCCCGAGATCTTTTTGTCTAGATTTGTTACCATGGATGAAAGCTGGGTTCACCACCATACTCCTGAATCAAAGCAACAATCCAAACAGTGGAAAAGATCACTACTCACCTACACCGAAAAAGGCTAAGGTCGTTTTGTCGACTAACAAAGTCATGGCTTCTGTTTTTTGGGATGCGAAGGGCATTATTTTTGTAGATTATTTACCGAAAGGTCAAACTATAAATTCTAGTTATTATTGTAACCTTTTACGAAGACTCCGGGAAGACATAAAAGAAAAAAGGCCGGGAATGTCGCGTAAGAAAATTTTGTTTCATCAAGACAATGCACGTGTTCACACTTCGGTTGAATCAATGTCTGTAATCCATGATTGTGGCTACAAATTGCTGCCCCACCCACCTTATTCGCCGGATTTTGCCCTCTCGGATTATCATTTATTTCCAAATTAAAAAAAAACACTTGGGTGGCTCGAAAATTTCGACCAAAGATGAGGTGATAGTCGCAGTAAACGACTATTTCGCCGACCTTTTGGAATCTTTTTTTTGAGGGGATAAACAAGTTGCAGGTCAGGTGGAAGAAGTGTGTTGAGCTAGATGGAGACTATGTCGAAAACTAAAAATAAATTTAGACCCACTTTTCTTTCATTTTCTTGGTCGGGCTTAGAACTTTTGGATCCACCCTCGTATTTTAACATTTTTTCCTATAAATAATAATATTATAATTGCGTGTTTCAAATATAAAGTATTATAATAAAAAACGAATAAATGTCAACATAATGTTCTTCTTTATCTTTATCTGTAAAAATTACTGAAATAAAATAAAAATATCGAAGAAAATTCGTGGAAATCCTAATTCGCAAGCAATTTGAAGGCTCCTTCCGAAGGTATTCGACTGTGCAATTAGAAGCAGCGAACAAAAGTTTGTTTCATGAATAAATTTCTTCATAACAGATTATTTTTGACGTTTAGGGAGCTGACAATACTTTTTTTACATTAATTTGAATTGACGCGTCGGCGACTGTTCATTGGAAAGGAATAAATGTTGAAAAATGTTCCTCCGTTTCTTTTGTTACGAGTTTCTTTTTGTTTGTGAACGTTTTAAATTAACTTTTAAAACGTATTTCATATTTTTCGGTATAAAAAAGTAAATAAGTATAAAGTACATTTACAAAATAATCTTAAATAAAATTTTGTAAGGACTTGACCTCAGTCAGTATGTGTTTTCTACAATCGAAAATATCGTACTTTACCATTTTACAATAAGTATTGCTTAGATTTAATTTCAACCTATTAAGTAATTATATTTAGCGCTTGGGATATTTTTTACTCTCTTTAACTCAAAGGAAACTAGGAAAAACAATATTTTAAATTTTCCCCATTCAACCTGAACGGGTGAAACGAAGTTCGCCAGCTAGTTTTTAAAAACGCCAAAAATGGCAAGGGCTTTTTTTCACCACCAGGTAACCAAACTTCTTGCTCGCGTTCCAAAACTACTTGTAAAGGATACAAGATTTCATAAAACGACGATTGAAAAAGCGAGACTAAATTCATTTATATTTCCCTGGGAAAGAATGTAATCCAAACTGTATTTCAACTGACCTCCTCCAATATATCTGCTGTTTATTCTTTGAACTAAAGATGCACCAAACATTTGTTTTTATTGTAGTTGTGTTCAGTGTTCCGTGTATTCGCCATATGTTTCCATAAGAGTGTTCGGCCGAACTATCCGGTTTTTGGTACCGAATGTATTTGGCACGAGTATGCCAGTGTTGTTCCCGTCCGCTGAGTAAAACAGACGTAAGAGGCGAGAACTAGTAACATAAATAATTACTCGGTACCAACAACATCACTAGTGATAGAGTAGGTACTGTGCCGCAACCCTCTTGGGTACGAATTTTTGTTATGTTCCCTTCCTTTTCCAATGGGTCTCATTGTACTTTATTTTTTTTGGTTAAAAAATAATCGACACTGGTCAAAATGTGCAATATGTCAAAATACTCTGTTCATAATCTGTCGTGAATAATCACGTAGCGGATTGGACTAACTTTAATTAAGAGATTATATTTAAATTAGTTTACTCCATCTCTACTCGGTGTTTTATAATTCTCTAATGTCAACTTTAACATTAAAGGAAAGTTAAACTTGCTATAATCTCCGTTTATTAAACGGACACAACCAACAATAAAAATAAGTAAATGATGAAATGAAATATAAAACAATAACACCGTAAGAACTAACTACCTACTATTAAACATTTGTAGAACAGTCTGAGTATCTGCAAGTATCACCAATTAAGTTGTATCAAATGCTGACAATGAATAGTGTAAATCGTATAAAATAAAAGTTTTTCCATCTTCGTAGGTTGGAGTGTATCCTTCAGGCGGCTACGTCCGACGAGCGAGTGAAGAAGGAAGAGCCGCGTGTGTCTTATGATAGATTATCACATACACACTACCAATAAGAGCACACGCCGGGCTCGCCCTTAACCTTCACTTCAGACTCCTTTACATAATATATCATTGTCTTCTTTAGAGTTTCCCACTTTACAGACATTTCTAGTATTATAAGCACTAAACAATAAAACTAAAAAAAATAATACACTACGACAAGTAATACAGCCTTACATTATGCTTGTGTGCTGTGTGTTACTCAACGACACTAATACATAAATACACAGACCTACTTAGACACATTTATGTTCATTACATAAACGGCTACGAGTTCGGCCAATGAGGTGGTCACTAAAATATTAGTACGTGAAGCTAAAACTTTGGACCCCGGAAAATGCGCGGACGGAGTAATTTAAAATTTGGCACACTTCTAGTTTATGTGTAGAAGTGTAGAAAGCTAATATTTTTAAATAATTATGCTTACAAAGAATGCATGAAATCAAAAACTAAAACATTACTTATTTCAAATATACAAACAAATATATTGATGGTGATAAAAGATCTAAACGTAAGCATTCAACATTTACATTTTACAGAATCAGTACAGATTACAGGTTTTTTGACAACTATCACGTCATGTAACATATCGTCGATAAACTGTGTTTATATGCATTGAACATATTTCAGAAAATAGTTGTAATCGGTTACAGGCTGGCATGAAACTTATACAGTAATTATTAAATTATTTTTGGTGAAATTTCCCAATATCAGTTTTTAACAGACACTTATTATAAATGCGAAAGTTTGTATGTTAGTTAGTTGCTCGTTCACGCACAAATTGCTTAACCTATTTTCATGAAATGAATTTATATAAATTAACCAATAGAACAGTTTTTATCCTAAAAAAATTTAATGTAGGACCATTTATCACGCGGGCAACGCCGCTGACAACAACTAGTTTAAATATCTTTTAAAAGGAACATCACGATTTCGTTCATATCGGAAGTCTAAATAATTTTTCTATTAAGACTATTTTTTTGAAAAATGATTTTGATTTTGATCTTTGATGCTTTTTTCATGATATTGGAAAGCAAACAAGCAGACGGATTTCGTGATGGTAAGAAATTCACGCCGCCTAGAGACACCAAAGGTGATAATGGTGCATTGCCAACCTGAGGCCGGAATGTTGGGCATCGAGTAAAGTTTACCGGCTACCTTATCCTCTGAACTGGAACACGTCAACGGCAAGCACTAACGTTATGGCGGCAGGAATAAGCGAGGCGGTGGTGCCATTCCGGGCTACACACTACATACTTTTTAATCTTTTTCGCCAATCGTATTAAATCGACAATTTTGTTTTTAAAAACTGCAAACGATAGCAGTTAGGTTACATTCGGCTACAATATTGATGGATCATAAAAAAAGACTGAATACTAGTTATAAGAATAATAAGAAATCTCGTAATTATTATAAGTTACATCCTAGAAGGCTGTACGGAGTGTGTGTTTTGCCTGAATTGCAAAATAATAAACAATATAATGGTAGGTCTACAATATATCACATTTGACACATCATCCGAATTCGACACTATGACTTTGTAATAATACTGTGTTCTTGTCCAAAACTTGTGGGTGGTTGCTTATCCTTTTCATTTTAAATTACAAATTACGTGTCACGTTGTTTGCGATGGACTCCATAACTAATTAACCGATTTCAATCAAATTTGCACACCGTGTGCAGTTCGATCCAACTTGAAAGAAAGGATAGCTTACATCTCAATTTATGATAAAAAAATACCATCCGATATATGTATAGTACAATACTTATATGGCGACACAATGCCATTTACCAGGCTGTCTTGAAATATATTTACTAACATAACGTACCCATATCAAATGCGATCCATTAAATTGATTATGAAATCTTTTGAGGTTTTGACACCTACCATTTACTTCAAAAGTAATTAAACCAAGTTTTGTATTTCATTTCATTCATTTAATTTTCATTTTTATTCAAACTAAATATATGAGTACATTTTTTGAAAGTCGGGTCCCTGCTGCGTGCGGTGCAGTCAATGTATTTAGACTGTAAAGCATGCGTGCGGGTGGATGGCGACATATCGCCTTGGTTTGATGTTAATATTGGCGTCAAGCAGGGTTGTGTGTTGTCAGCGTGCTTGTTTATCTTATTGGACAAATGTCTTCAAAGGTTAAGATCATTGAATGTGGGAATGCGTACGGGTGACCAAGTGGTGAA
>NJDC01000609.1:230549-245172 GCA_002245475.1 Calephelis virginiensis | reverse complement strand
AAAAAATATAAATTTTTGGCAAAAAATTGCAAATTAAAAAATTTTTTGGATTTCAATTAATGTTGCATTGTTAAATTCCGTTAACACAGTTTGTTTAGAGAATGTTGTTGGTTTACTACTTTAGAATATTGTAAACCGTTTTTACATAATTTGAACAGATTTAGTGCGTAAAAGTAAAGGGAACACAACCTCAAACATTATATATTGTAAATGTAGTTCGTAAAGAAGATGTCCGTAACATATATATTACTATATAGAGTATTTTAAGCATTGTGTAGTGTTTGTTGGTTCCAGGACAAATTTTGTAATGAAAGTGGAATGTCTCATTTAAACAATTTGTTCTAACATTTAAAATATCGTTTAAGTATCGATGTTATTTAATTGAAATAAAAAAACTGTAATTTTTAAAACAACAAAAAATGAAGTAGAGGTTGAGAATTTAAAAACTGAGCCCCTACAATATCAAACTCAACGTAGGTTTTATTACTACAACCATCGTGAGGACAGCTCCAACGTTGTAACTTCATATTCGATTGAAGTTCGAAAGTTTCGCACCCGTTTGGAAATCTTTTCACCCCTTCGAATAAAGTAGCTAAACCGAGATTGCAACTTTGAATTTTCCAATTTTCCTTTGCCACTTTCCTAAGACCTAATGATAACAAAGAGAGTTAATGTATTTTATAAATAGCGACCGGGATGGAAGGCTTACCGTAAGCAGCTTTTCAATTACCACATTATAAGTAACCTAATATAGGGGTATAGCAAAAATATAGTGATTGACCATTGCGGACTTTTATGTTCGGTTATAAAAAAAAGAAGTACACGTAGTACCGCTGGAACAAATAAATTGATTTGTTTATCCCAGTAGTGCTTTTTGCAGGTATAATTTGATTGAATAAGATCAGAGAAAGAGTGAGATCAAAAATAAGTATTTTGTTACAATAATGATTAAGGGCATGTTCCGTTGTATGGTACATGTTGTAAGAATGGCAGATGAAAGATTGCCAGTACAGATATAGTTATCCGGGGAGACCTAAGTTGATATTCCATAAGCAATTTAACTCAGGGCCAACTATTGCCATCAAAGTCTTCACAACCAGCTTATTTGTATAAAAAAAAGTAAATGTGAAATGTGAAAGAAACTAGTGACACTTGGTACTCGATGTTCTCTGCCAACCCAGTAAGGAACTAGGCGTGAACATGTGTATCTATAAAGAAAGACTTAAAACCCAATATTTCTATAATTTTTCTTAATAAAATCTCCCCTTAACCCCTTTATAAGTTGGTAGATGCAAACTGGTCAATGAGTGACGCGATCTGTATTTTGTGGACGCGAACTGGCGAAATAGCCTTATTTCGATTATTTTGATTATTAAAAAATAATTACTTGACGTTTTGGCTAAGACTTAGCTTCATCCTAAAATAGACTATACTACGGATGGGTAACAATATTAGTTAATTCAAAACTAGACCTAGAACATTTTTATATTTTACCTCAAACCTGCAAACTCCACTAAGTGGACGCGAATAGGCGAAACAGCCCTATGTCAAAGATGTGTTGTCAACCTGAGCCTTGGATCTTGAGCCGCTCGTTTAAGTTTATGTATACGTTATTCTATCCTGCAAACCGAAACATGGTAGGAGCAAACACAAACATTATGATAGTAAGGACTTTAAAAGAATTACAAGACTATTAGACTTGTGTGCGATAGCGTTGTCACATCGCTAAATGTAAAACAAATAAATTAAATACGAATGATATTTGTAACAATCTAAACACCTTTACATAAACCACACAAAACATTATAATCTAAATTATTAACAAATAAAGGATCTGTAGGATGTAATAAATTAGGTTCGGGATAATGCTAAACAGGGTATATCAAAGGGTTCGGGATAATCCGACGATTCCGCACAAAAGGACTCACAAAATGGCGATGTTGGCTTCAACCACGACGTGTATTTAATGCTACATACCAAATTCTTACGATCGCGATGTGGAAAATTCGTTTAGACTCATAACATTATGTTAAAATTCAATTTAAACTCTTACAATATATAAACGACATGTGTCTCGGTGTCGAATGTTTAGTGTACCAACAGCGGACCGCACATGTCCTCGTCCTTTCACATGCAAACCAATTACAAGTGAGTGAGGTGGACACGGCGACACTGGACGTGAATGTGTAATTCTAAGTAAACTAATGATTCCATCAATAAACCTGTGAACGGTAGCTCCATTGTTAGACTGTTGTGCTTGTTACTGCGCGTTTGGTGTTTATTAAGAAATAAGAAAATTAAAAACATAAAAACGTTGAAAAAAATGGAAGCTTCGTAGAACTGCAGAAAACTGGCTCCAAGGCTTCAATATGCATCGTTAGATATACAGGGTAATATTTAATCTAGCCAAATTTAGAGGGACGTTATCCGACGAAAAATACAAAATGCATGGTTATAAAGTAAATAAGGACCGCAAACGCAACCAAGACAAAACGGAGGAGGTTCGTGTTTGATTTAACCAACAAAAATCGAGTCTTTGCAAACAACAAAATACTTTACTTAAAATGTGATCACAAATGTGTTTAGCTGTCCAAAGAATAATACACAATGTTCTGTTCGTGTTCTGAATTCATGGTTTCAGTAGATATTTAGAAAAATATTCATCCTGAACAAACAACACGGAACGATTGAATTATTTATCGTCGGGATGGCTCTCTCGATGTGAAATATTGCATGTTTCTGCATTTCGAATACAAATATATATTGAAATGTTATTACGTGTGTTATGTTTGTGAACACAAGAGTTGCACCTGGTGATCGTCGTACGAAACATCAATCGGAGCTGATACCACCATCAATCAGTATTGTAGCACTTACTTTATTTATTTAATCACTTATTGTACACAAAAAACTTACGTAAACTTTAAAACTAAAAGAGTTGTACAAAAAGTCAGCTTATCTCATCTAAAGACATTTCTTCCAGTTCATCCAAAAAGGAGCTTATAAAGTAAATGGTAGACTTAAAGTGCACAATAAATTAAGTTAGAAAATGTAATTGATAACTATTCAGCACTATACATACATATGTAATATACATCAAACCCAGGAGAAAAACAAAAAAACAAAATGATATGTACAAAGTCAAAAGAAAAAAATAATAAACCATTAAACGTGTATACATAAACACATACACTTGCATACATACATAATACTAAAGGTAACACAACTTACTTAAAAGATTTATATTTTGAATCATGTACATACGTATTTTATTTAAAAGGTTACACTCCTATTGTTACAATTTATATGAAATGTTGGTTTCCTTTTTCTATTTTAATTCAATTTATTTTTGTATGTAAGATACATAGTTTTTGTTTTTATATTTAAAGAAATTAAGACGAATTCAGTTCAACTGTTTCCGGCCCTCAGTTGCCGATACTATAAAATTTAAATAATATTGACTCTGAAACGTCGCGTTTTTGAAAACAGAACTGTAAGTTTACTCTTGGATCTCGATATCACGCGAATTAGAAATTGGAATGGTATATTATGTCACTTTAGGTCCTACTCTTGAACACAGTACTAGCAGATTAAAAACATTTAGTTACAAATAAAGTCATTGAATCCGTTAAAATAATTTATAATTTACTATTAACTAAACGTTAATGATTCGCCAGTATTGCGTTCAAGAGTACCTAAAGTGACATACTCGACTCCAATGTTCAATATAGCATGAATAGAGCTTCAAGAGTAACCCTACAAAACATGACGTTTTAATAAAACCATGTTCGATGCTCATTTGTTTGTCACCAAAAATTATTTTTTTAATACTTTATCAATAGTAGATTACATAAATATCACAGAAAAAGCTCATTTCACCGCTGAATACATTTCCAAGTAATGATTAAACGGCGGTCGAAGAGGAGACGGTCTGTGTGTTCACGTGCGAGTGTTATCTTGGGTCTGATAGTTCCAGTAATTGCTATTCTGTTTCTCTAGCGCCGACGCCTTTGACGGGAATCCAATTATTTCACAGGTGATGAAATTACATACAACATACTAACAACTTCCGATTTTGTGAATGGGAGGGATACATTTTTGGTTTTGATTGAATTCTTTTTTATTTGTAAGGTATACCTCCAGGGTAGGGTTGTTTCATCATATTACATCTGACATAAGTTGTCGGTTAACATAATTTTGAATTTATTCAGGTATCTATTTAAGTATTTCTATGTATTAGAATCGTTGACTAACACCCATAACACAAGCATGTAATTTGCTTACTTTGGGGTTAGATTAAATTTGTGTGACTTGTCTAGGGGATTCAGTTTTTATAGTCGGTAGTGATTTATAACAATATCCTAGTTAAGTGATAAATCTACGACATATTTAAAACAATTCCCAGTGCCTATAATATACACCAGCCTTTCCCAAAGTGGGCGATAATGCCCCCTTGTGGGCGCTGGAAGCCTAGAGGGGGGCGGTATAAATCTTGAAAAAAATGTTTTTTTTTTAAACTAGGCGCAACAAATATCGCTTCCCGGCAAAAAAAGTGTCATAACACAAATTCAGCTAATTCGAGATAATGCAATTTGTTTGATTTTTTGTAAATTTCTTTTCTAATTATTTGAAACCTATGAAAGTTGTATTGATAAAATTTGATTTATATATAGCTTGTTTATATGTACGTCACATGGTTTAATATTTTTGTGAAATTTGGACATTTTGTTTAAGTAACTTTTAAGAAACTTTTAATTTGGCATAAATTGTGACACTTTTTTTGAAGAAAAATATCTTTCGTTTAAGAATAATACACTTTTAATAATTTAGTAATCATAATGTTTTATTCAAAAAATATCTCCAAATTCTTATTACAACAATGAATAACAACGTTATATTAATTATAGCTTGCTTTTCAAATGAGGAACTAAGTTACAATATTACAATCAGCTTATTTGGCAATAATCCACACTAATAATCACATAAATAAAAGAACTAAAAAAGCTTAATCAAATATCTTATTTAGAGTATTTTTTGCTTAATATTTATCAGTTTTTTAATATTATGAAGCTGATTACATAAGAGACTTATAAAAAGATTCATAAAAATGTGGGATGTGATTGTTTTGTAGTAAATCCAGGAGATCTTTGAGTTTATTCTCTTTAAGTTTCGGTTTTGATTTATAAGCACGCTTGTGTGTGACTTGGCACAAATTTTTCTTTCGTGTTATAGTTGTTTCTGAAAATTCAACATCTTTGAAAGAAGATTTGAACAACAACCTGGAAGGTTCTTCTTGCAGCAACTTAAAAACCTTTAGCTCCGAAATTTTCAAGGATTTGGTTGTTGTCTATCTTCGGACAGCCGCTTCAGTGAAAAAAAATCACTTGATGTCAGTTCTGTGACAGTGTATGGGTTTCCTTTTTTTAGCATTTTTAATGACTTCAACATACTGGCTGGGAACGTATATTGGGCCAGACTTTAACCGTTTTTGAATTTGCTTTTCAATTGTGGAATGAACGGAATCGGCTTCATTCTGAGTATGTCCAGTGATAAGGTACTTGTGTGTTATTGACTTGATTTTGGAATGTTTCAAAAGCGCATACAAGTAAATAGATATAATAAATCTATTTTTGTTTTGCCCGCAGCAGTTGTCAGAGTAGAAGATGAAATTTATTCCAGGTCCATTGTAATTTATCAGTGTTTTCTCAATAAACTTGAGTACACACGATCCAATTTCATCAGCTCAACGATTAGCATCTCCCTCATGCCAATAAAAACAGTCCGGTTAGGTTTATTAGTGGCCAACTGAAGCAAATACGCCGCCCGACTGTAATTATTCATGGTTTCCTAGAATAAAATAATAAAATAAATTTTTCAGACACTCAATATCAATCAAGTTATTTACAGATTACATTTTAACGCAATCTACAATATTCTATGTATACAAATAGTAACTTATTAAAATATGGCACTTTCGCAAACTAAGGTTAATGTCATTCAGAAAAACAGACTTAAAACGATTTAATACTCGTGTTAACTATGGCATATTTCTAGAAAAATGTCATTAAAATGTGTTACGTCTTTATTTCGTTAAACTAAAGTTCATCATTAAACAGAAAAAGTAAGAAAAGAGTTTCTTCACAGGTTAGGCCCATTTTGCGTATTAAATGACAATAATTTTACGATGTTTTGGGTCAACAAAACAGTCATAACACAATTTGTGACACTTTATTAGTAATAAATACTATATAATATTATGAAAACTTACCGTAAGAGAGTCACATCACAAGTTAATACACTTTTTATGTAATTTAGCGCACGTCCACTCTGTCTCAACACAAATGTGACACTGTTCGCGCCGGCGAGGTGAGCAAGATGGGTTAGTGAAAAAGAGTACTTTGTGCCATCTAGCGGTCACTATACTCATTATAATAACGACGATTTTGCAGCCGACGAAATGCGACATTTGCTATTTATTGCTGTATAGATGTCAAAACGTACCTATCATGTGTTATGACACTTTTTTTGCCGGGAAGCGATATGTTATTGAGGTTATTGACTAGAAAAAAAAGAGGGGGGGGGCGCTACAAAACAACTGATTTTCAAAGTGGGCGTTACATGAAATAAGTTTGGGAACCTCTGATATACACCTTAAATATATCTATGTGAATATTCAAGCGGCTCGGGTCGTACAGTGGTTGGTGAAATTTATGTCCATTGAAAATGTATCGGGCTGATAACGAACGTGATTTACGTCGGTCTGACGTCGCCATATTTAAATTATTTAAATTAATACCACTGTTTATCTGTAGCATATTTGACGTCAGTGTTTTCTGGAAATTAAAAAATAGGAAAAAAAGACCAAAATACGATTGTGTTGTTTTAACAAATGGAAAATATTTTTAAAGGAAAAGTTTTTGGCCATTACATTTATTTTTAAACCACATTTTATGTTTAACAGTCCAAGTACTAATTCTTATAACAGCACAATAACGCGCGGCTATCTACACTGACAAAACACATGAAATTTTTGTGTCCGAAATGTAATAGGTATATGATAACTTTAGTTGCATTCACTTTGACCTGTGGTCGTTAGAAGCATTCCACGCCAATAAAGCGTAGGACAATAAGTGCATTCAAATAATGTCTATAATGTTAAACTTCATAACATGTTCTTTAAAATTTGCGGTTAATTTCACGCGACTGCATTAAATTTTAAGGTTGTTGAATAAAAGAAATTTTATTCAACAACTTTAAACTTTAATGGAGTCTCATTTTTTTCTCCTTTCTACTAAAATACAAAACCTAGTTTCTTCAGTAAATTGTTTTACCACAATACACAATTGTTTTTTATTGTTTAACCGCACCAAATTTTAATTAAAAATCAAAATCGGCTTTACATTTACTTCAAACAATTAATCATGGTCAAATGTTAAATTAACAATAAAAACAAGAATATGTGTTCGATTTGTCACAGCAAAAAGATACTTCGTCAATTGATTTTTTGTAAATAAATAATATGTCGCACCACAGTGCGCACGGATCCTATTGGCAGCGCTTTAATCTTCAGTACTTTTAAACCTGCTTCAATATTCAGATACTCACGTAAGCTGCTGCCAGCGGACACTAAGTAAGCAGTGCGCAACTGTCGTTACCTGCGAAAATGGAGAAAAGCTTTTAGACTTGCAAACAAAACTGGCACAAGTTGAATTTATATTTTGTATTTTCAATCCCTTTTCTAACACTACGAGTATGTCGGCGATGTTTAGTCTACAACTAATAGTTTATTTTAAACATTACTATAAAGTATACGTAGGCAACCACTCCAGACACAGACACCATTATTTTAACATTAACAAATGGTGAATTGCTAAACTGAAGCGTCTAGCGTAAGTAACATTGTCGACTATCAAATCCTTAAAACGGGAACACGACAGTTGCAGGCACCAACCTTGTAACAGCAAAAAGAAGGGCGACGGTAATAAACCTGGACGATTCCTCGCAGGACTCTACCACCTCGACTATGTACTCTACCAGCAACACAATACAACAAATTCAATTACTAAATAATTACATTAGCGGTGATGAGGTCTTCACATCTCTACGTCGAACACTAATAAAGACTCATCACTTAGCCTAATTAGATAGAACATAACAAATACACGTTAAGTTGCACACAATAATACTGCAACCGGTGCCACAATATAGATATTTATTGAACGTTGGATGAGGAACAAACTTATAAACATGTTCCGGGTGTAGCGGCGAACTGAGCCATACAATTTCACCAACGTATATTATGGTTTGTTAAGAAGCTGTTTTAAAATATAATAACGTTATAAACATTTATTTTGGAAACAAAAATGGCGAGAGGTTCCTAAGTACCAAACACCTGACAGATTATCTCCGTGACGACATCGCAGGGAATCGTTTTTCGAATGGAACAGATTATCGAGATCTGATAACATTCTGCAGTGGGGCCGGTGGCGTGAGGGCGACAGGGTAAAATAGCAAACTGCAAGAGAAATGTCCAATTTATTTATGAATTAATATAACCTGGTGTACAACTAAACATACTTTTAATTAAATAAAATATTTTAAACAATATTTACAAGGTTGCTTAAAATATATATACATAATCGCCTCTTAGGTCTAGCGGTTGGCATCAGACTTGATTTCTTAAGGTCCCGGGTTCAATTCCCGGGTTGGGAACATAAAAAATAAACAAATTGGTATATTCTAATAGAATAACGTTGCCCGGGATTTGATATGTGCCAGGTTGATGATAAGCTTGCCAAAAAAAAAGGCTTGCCACCTGGGACTTAGTGTCTTCGTCTAGTCATGGGTGCCCTGTTTGTGCCTCTGCCTACCCCTTCGGGGATATGGGAGTGAAGATACTTTCTTTTGTGCGCTACCCCAAGTGTTTTTGTCACCATTACCCAGGGTACACTGGGAGAAAATGCGTATTAGTAGTGCAATAAATAAGTAATTAAAATAAATAAATAAATATGCTAAAATAACATGTCCGTCTGAATACGGTAATATCTGGAACTATGATGCGAATGTACGCAATATTTTCCTGTCTGTAACAGAGTAGTGCTGAAGTAAGTTATTAAGCTTTTTTGGCATAACACTAACATTTGAGTGCGAGGGTAAATAATGACTAATAAAAGAGTTCAGGTCGATTATTTAATTAGATTTCAATAATTTATATCTTAATGATAAGACAGCTAAATAGTATGTGGCTCTTCCGTTTGTAAAAAACAATTGCTATCTACAGACATAAAAGTTAAAGGTGCGTCTCTGCCTTGTGACCGGGATGCTCGGCCTGCTGTTCATGTCCACCGTTGGCCCTACCTTCCGGAACGGATCATAACACTGTCATTGTGGCAATGAGAATTGGTTAGGTGGTAGATCCCTACAAGAGCCAGTTGCCGCAAAGAGTTCTACCGCCAGTCTACTCTTCGTATATTCTTTTAACTTGTCTGTCCATAACAGTCAGTTGTTTTAAGTATCTGTCAGCTCTACACAAAGTGCGCGTTGAAATATTATCGAGTAACAGTAGGTAGAGTAGGTCGAAGGATAAACAAGGGGTTCCTGGATGGTTTGGAAATAAAAAGATTTGGTTTGGATCTGACCACCTGCCTCCCTGCCGATCAGTTGGTAAAAGGCGAGTCCAGGTTCAGTTGGTTCATTAACAACATGAACACTTGGAGAGTGCTGTGAAACTCACATGGGTAGCCGTTGGATCTTACCAATTTTTAACTCCATAATGACTCTGTCATGTACCGATCCAGAGAGTAGAGTAGCCGGTTGACTTGCACAATAGGTCCTACATCGCGGCCACTAAACAGCGACGCACCTATAACATCTATAGTGTCTTTAGGCAACAGTTATCCCTTACCATCAGGAAAGCCATATGATTGTTCGCTTTCTCATGCTATAGATAATGGACGATGCTCGCTGAGCTGGCTAGTCTAAAATGAAGAAACTAAACTTCTTCCCTCGCTTTAGGTTAGTAGGCAGGTTCCTTTGAAGAGCGGACATTTTGTTTCCCTGCAAGGTTTTCATGGCATTGTAAGGTACACAAGTAGATAGTTTTACCGGTTTTACCGATGTAAGAACAAATATTGCTTGCATCACCAAAAACCTTACTCTGGTTGTTTTAAAACTCTTACGTAGCTACGAGTAAGTTTGCTGGCTTCCCAGGCCTCTAAGCCAGAACATAAAAGTGATGAGCACTGACGATTTGTAAGTTGCTCCAGCTCGAGTCTATACATATCTCTGCTATTTATTCACGGGAGTATTGATAACGTAACAACACTCGCCTTTCATGAGCTACTTAGCTAGGAATTTCGACCTATATTAGACGCGGGGAAAAGAATGTATATCGTAAAAGAAGAAACATTTATCTATCGATCACTACCATCACCAAGCAAGTGGTAACAATGCACCAATAGTGGCGCTGACGTCGGCCACACACGGTAGCAGTCAACCTGTCACGTCGGTAGGATTGATAGTCATCACCGCACTTGGCCTTTTACACCATTAATCAATCATTTTGCTATCAAGTTCCATTGAAAGGTTATTTTACAGGTATTCCATTCACGTCTATAAAAACATGCATATTTTTGTATCAGCGATAGCTTTGCACTTTGGTCTTCAACCTATCTAATGGAAAGCAAGAAAAAGAAAGAAGTTGAAATTGAAAATTATCGCTTACATCACAATTTAATGGTGAAAAAACAATAAAATCGATATAATGAGTCTTGAAATCAATCAATGACAAAATAATGCACTTGACTGATTCTAAAATGAACATCTTCTTTATTTATCTTTATCAATAAGAGTTTATACGATTATACGGCTAGTAACTATATGTGGTCTAGCGGTTCAGTTGTTGGTTTTGACTGCATGAGGTCAGACGGACAATAAAAAGAAAATTGGGTTTTTCCAATTTTCTTAAAAAAAATGTTGCTTGGGATTGGAAATGTGCCCGTTTGCCGATAGGCTTTCTACCTATCACATTGTGGGAGTTAGTGTCTTCGGCTAGTCGTGGGTGCCCTGGTTGTGACTCTGCCTACCTCTACGGGGATATGGGCGCGAAGATGCTAACTAATGCATTTCAAGAAAGAAATAAAGAAAGAAAATTATTTACTTGCGGAATATGTGTGTAAATGAGATGTTACAAAAATATTTAAGTATATCAACATATTCTACCATAATATTTTGGTGTGCAAATATTTTAACATTTATAAAAAATATTATTTAATTACATATGCTTTAACTTTTAAGCCAATTATTTATATTTGTAACTAGTTTAATTATTTATTACCAAAACATTTAAAAACTATAATTAAATTTAACCCTATCTACCGTAAACTACCACCGTTTTCAAACCTAGCCAGACAGGAGAATGAACGGCGAAACAAACTTCTTGGCAACCATCACTTTCATTATATTTGATTAATAATTATTGGTTATTTTACTATAAATTCTCATCTACAAGAAAATCCTTGACACTATAATAAGTTTTATCTAGCAACAAGTCTAATATCTTCCCTTGAAATCTTTTTAATGGAAGTGGTTTGAGATTATCAGGAATTTGGTTGTATATACGAATGGACATTAATTGGATGGATGGATGTTTGTTGCAGTTCCTTATAATTGTTTTTAGGTTATCTCTTATAATGCAAATTTTTTTTCACTTTGGTTTTTTGAAACACATTTCTTCATACAAAGTCCCTTGGGCAGAATCAAGTACCGAGTGAAACGATCATTGTAGATTTGCCTATCTTCGTTCACCCCGGACAGCTCGACAGGTTCACTGCACTTGAATATTTGCTATCAATAAAATGAATCGTTACGTAATACAGATTAATATAACATTTATATGAACATATTGGAATTGCGAAAAGGATAATAAAATATATATGGACAAAGTAAACGAATCGATCTCGTTTCAACGTAAACAAATGATTGCCAATCATATGAGGCGAGTGCCGCCCCGCGTCGGCCACAAATCTCAACCAATCTACGGATGGTATCGATCGCCATTCTTAGAACCGATCGCCCGTCACTTGGGTCGCCACACCACCATTAATCAACCCCCTAATCTGTTATCAAGATGTATCGAAACGCTCATACAATCTATGATGTAATAATAACGAGCTGCGTCATCTTTTATGTCTCCCATTGTTATAATAACATCCATAACGATATCCATATTCGTGGGAGCTTTTCAACTAGGTCACACGTCATAATGTGAATATAATTTGTTCTACTTTTTATTTTTGTTATACTTTATATTTAAGTTGTACATTCATGTAAAATTAGACTGTAGTTTGCTATTTTTTCTAGATTATTATTACGATTAGTTTGGAAAAAAAGACAAGCACGCTGAGTTTCTTTCACCAGATCTTCTCAGTGTGTGACCGCGATTACGATCCGGTGGTAGTTTATAAAAATGTCGACGTACACAAGTACTACTCGTATGGCCAACGAGAATAAAGTTAGTTCTGATGATGTGTTATGAATATCCATCACATATCACAGAAAAAGTCAAAGATTACAAGATTAAGATAAATTGGATTGTTTATGAATTATTGCCAGTTCTTCATTTCGTTTTGAGTTATTTTTTCTCCCAAGGAAACTGATTATATAAACAGGATATACATTTCCCACAATCTTCCTCGTAACGTAGTCAAGTTTTGTCACAATAGGTTGAGCACATTCGGTGAATCGCGGCTCGGGAACATACAGACATACAAAAACCTAAAAATGGTCTAGTTTTAAGTATTGTTACTAAAACGGCTTCGTTGTTTTGAATTGTAGCCCAACTGAAGTCACCATATTGTCGTCACTGTTAATGCTGAATTCATAAATTTTCTAATGTTCCGCTAAACTTAATTTTTTTTTCTCTTCCATAGGAACCTTCTTGAGACAATAACTAACACAAAAAAAAAGAATTAGAGATTTTTTTCTATCCACTCACACAAATGCAATAATCAAGGGTAATACAGATTCATTTTTATATATGCCTACTACTAGCCTGGCTGACGAGCTTCGTATTGATTGACATTAACTGTTACTAAAAGTTTTTATGGAATTATTCCGTTTTCATAGTAATTTTTCCGGTTTTTGCTTCATAAGAACCTTGTCCTGTCAATAACTAATACATCAATACAATAATTAGCGTAATTGGTTCAAACATTCATCCGTAACGCGATGATCACTTGAAATGCAGATTCATTTAAATGTATGAAGATGTTTAAAGATTGAATCCCCATAAAAAGACGGAAAGAAGTCCACTTACGTGAGAATTGATATACATTACAATGTTAAGCTGTGGTCTGTGTGTCACCGGAGACGCGTGTAACAGATGTCTGCTAAGTATGTAGTAGAAGATAGATTTGTAGGTTATTCAAAATTACGAACATTTATGGATTAACATCAGGAACACATCATAGGAACTATGCGTTCACAAGATTACCTTACAAGTTAGAGACGCTGTAAAAGGAAATTGTTTGTACGAACCTTTTATTACAACTTGAAAATATTTTTTCTTTTGAAGAAAACCCGTATTTCAGAAATACACGGCTGTAGGGCCAAACAAAAGGGCGATAACGAGTCGGTCCAGCGTCGGGCCGGCCGCCGGAATTCACCACTTCCGGTCCGCGCCGGATGCTTTTTAAAACGTTGTGGATCTCATCTCAACGAGATCGCCACATTATTTGTATATTTTATTTTAGGACTGACATAAATATTTCTAATGAGCTTCTTATTTCACTTGTTTTACTGCAAATGATGTTTTTTTATTTACTTTACTTATTTTAATCCTGTTTTATGGTCCTTTTTGAAGATTAACCGTACGCACGTGGTACAACTCGACCAACAAAGTAAGTTTATACTCTTATTAAATTTATGTCTATATTTAAACAATAAAAAAAATAAAAGAACAAAAAGCAAAGGGTTTTCCGTATGGTAAGAAATATGCGTCGCCTTCATACAACTAACATGTCCCCGCTGTTACCGATATGATTTTACCGCCAACTCTATCTTCATTATTAAATATCAACAATGGCGAGCACTGACGTCACCATTTCGCCTGTCCCACCAAAATTCTACCATCTAGACTCTAGAGTGAGATTCCTGAAATAATCAAGCAATCGAAAACTAAATCATTTTCTCAGCAGGTGTCACATCCGTGATCTTATTACTGAAGCGCAGTAAAGCTCCAAAAAACCGACATCACTTTAAAAGCTTTTATTAAGAAGTAAATCATCTACGTACACAAAAATTAAGTATTTTTCTCTATTCTACTGGGATCCCATCAACAGCTCCAGACCTGTTGGTAATGAAAACAGCTTAAAGGTACCCTCTTTCACTTTTTTTGAATCGGTCCATAAATTACGGAGAAATCTATTATCATACTTAAAAAATGATATGGAGTCGAAACTTTAACCTTATCCTTTTTCGGGTGTTGGTTATAAAGGTGATTTCGCGGTAACGATTTTGTATTTATAAATGTTGATTGTGTTAAACTAAAATCTACAGTTCGTTTAAAATGAACACTATCTGACAGCTCCATTACGAGTTTTATGGATGAGCACAGTTTTATAAA
>NJDC01000609.1:178967-212173 GCA_002245475.1 Calephelis virginiensis | reverse complement strand
GGGGTTAGATTCAATTTGTGTGACTTGTCCTGAGATATTTTATTTATTTATACTTTACAATGTAAGCTTACAACAAATATTTATAAATACCTCATAGCGGCTATCCTTTTTTTAAAACAAATATTAAACAATTACAAAAACTGACATCCTGGAAGCAGGACAAGGTAAGTACAGCGATGGTATCATCTGGGCGACTCTTAACAATACGGCACCAGCTACATTTATTGTACTACGTGTACCTATCGTATTTACTAGACAGACCAATAGCTAACGAAGGAGTCTTCGTACTTCTACATTAAATACATACCTCCAACCTCACAGTATTACAGTAACATGAAACCTGCTTAGAGGAACAGATGGTGAAATGATAAGGCAATATCCACCCACTTTAACTATACTGCCGACCGGACCTTCGACGGGATAAATATGTTATGCGAGTATATCTCTGATAAAATAATATTGTAATGGAATCGATCAATCACCGGATGTCCGAATGACGTAGATTCGAACCCACCCAAGTTGTCACTTCACACTTTTAAATATAGAATTAAAATGGTGCTAGAAATAGGACTTGTTTGAAAATGGAATATTTGTTATGATCAAAATCCGTAACTATTTGTGATTTTGGTCCAACTTTAAAAATAAGTTGTTTATATCCCAACATCTCAACAGAATCCTGTGAGGAAAAAACTAGAACTAGAACTATAAAACTTTAACCGAATCTGAGCGTCAATGACGAGGGAAGCGGGAAGGCCCCCGAAACGGGAGTGTGTTACAGCTCGAACGTAACGTCCGACCGTCTGAGCAAGTGCGGCACAAACCGCCATCTTCACTTTTAGGGTCCGCTACATACATTCGGAATTCCTTTACGGAATCCCGTTTCAAAATTTCTAAACGCCATATCGAAGAGAGCGAATCCATACATATCAGTGGACCTGCCACACCCAATAAAAAATACCTTACGACCGACCTAGAAGCAAAGTTATACTCTACATAATTTAGTAATATCACTTGTATTTTCCACAATATTAGTATTAAGATATTCACGTTTTGCAGAAAGTATAGGTGATGTTAATAAATTGTGTCTAGTATAAAATTTCACCCAGCGTCAACGATAAGAAGCTTTGATCACGGGACCTCGCTGCCGCAGCCCAAGTGCCGCGGCTAAGTGCCGTCTTATAGAAACGACTGAACCGAGGCTGGAACTTGCCAACAATAATGGGCACTAAAGGGAATTAAATGTGAAGTTGAATTTCTTGCATCACGATATCAGCGACAGCGTCACCAACAATTCCTGAATTAACTTGCGAGAAAGAAAGAAAAAATATTTACTTGCGGAATATGAGTGTTACAAAGATGTTACAAAATTATTTAGGCGTTTCTACATATTTTACCAACTTGTAGTGTGCAAATATTTTAATAGTTGTTAATTAAATTAGTTATTTAATTTATTTATTTACTAATTACTACTACTTACTAACATGTTTATATTATTGATTACATGATTATTTATTAATACAAACAATTTTTAGAATATCAATTAGTTTATCCCTATCTACCGTAAACTACCACCGTTTCCAAACCTAGCCAGATAGGAGAAGAAATTGCGAAACAAACTCCTGCGCACTCAACATTCTGCAATTAAATTATTCATATTAGAAATACTTTATTATTTATTCTAATCTGCAAGAAAATCTTTGACACTATAATATTTTTTCTCAAAAAGTAAGTTGAATACCTTTTTTCGAAATCTGTTTAATGGAAGTGATTTAAGGTTATCAGGAATTTGGTTGTATATACGAATGGACATGCAATACACATTAATTTTGTAAATGTTGAGTTTTTGGTTAGCCACATACAGTTTCTCACTATTTCTAAAATACAAATACATATACAGCGAATATATATAAACAAGGTAATGGCAATATTTTAAGTGACTTAAAAAGTGGCTTGCATGAATGTACATATAGCTCGTATACACTTCTTGTGAACTCTAAAGAGTCTAGTTAATTCTACAGAATTCCCCCAAATTGGAATACCATATTGCAAAAGAAACATTTAGTAGCAAATGTGCCAATAGGTAAGATGCAAAAAGGCCGCATCCGTCTCAATTTGCATACCTAAAATACCAAGCTCGACATCTGCAAGATTATTGTAATCTTAAATAAGGTGCAATGGACTTTGCACTCCAGATATAGCCGTAATCGGGGAATCCTAGAGGGGCAGCAACAAACACCATATAGTTCTCTGGATGAGAGGTCAGCAGTAGGTCTAATAGAGAAGGCGTTTGATACTCCATAACTGGAACTCGCGTGGGCGAGGTTATCAGGTGTGTGACATTAGATGTTAAGGCAAAGTCGTGAATAGTTCTTTCAGTGCTGTTTTCTCCTTTTCAAGATTCCGTGAGCGGTTGAATGCGTTTGGAATCGCTAACGAAAAAAGCCATTCCAGACGCAACTCTCTCACAGATTTTGTATGTGTTGTCACACACGTTCAAAAATTCTGTACAAATTGACAGCAATGTTTCGAAGTCACCCTTGTTTTGGCCATATCTGGCGACATTTTAGATTAAAATATCCAAATTTAGCCACAATGTTAGCAAATTTACTGACCATTTTGATCCAATGGTAATTGCGACTTTTTTTTCTTAAAAGTGTACTAAATGACTAACAATGTTCAACTGAATTTTGGGTTTTGAATTGAAAGAAACTGAAGTACGTAAGTAAGTACTACTTTTTCGGTAAGGAATTATTTCAAATATATGACGCGCTCCTTAGTGATTCATCACAAAACTCACACAACATTAAATATTTATGGACAAATTACACAAATTGAATCAATCCCCAAAGTAAGCAAATTATATGCTTGCGGAATGGCCGGTAGTCGACGATACTAATACATAGAAATGCTTATACAAGTATAAACTGTAACACTGTAAAGCTTTCACGAATCGATAAAAAGGCTGAGTCAAGAAACTGTAGCTAGATGTTGTGGAAAAAGACATGTGTGCCACGAGACCATATTGGACATGTCAACGATCGAGTGAAGTTGTAAGTAAAAGTAGGAAAGCGGACCCTTCGGACTTCTAAGTGTGAGGAACAACCGGGATGAAGCTGTAGGCAACAGGAAGCAACATTTTCAGGTGTGTCTCCAAAGGTGAAGGTTGATCTTGCGCAGTCAGAGTACCTTTTTAGCTTTTTACTGCTTGTGATTTATATATGCAGAGTAAACAAAGAATAAGTGGTATACCTACTAACGCAGTGGTATCTAATATTCTATTTGTAGTTAACAAATATAACAAACTTGCTCGTCGATCGCGATTTCTCCGTAATTTCTGAACGGATTTCAAAGATTTTTTGTTACTTCCCGTGGTAGTGGTCCCGGATTTCAAAGATTTTTGTTACTTTCCGTAGCAGTGGTCCCACTGTCACCAAGTCTGGATCTAATGGTCAACTGCAAGGAAAATTGTGGAAAATACTTAATTTTCGTGTATGGTGACAATATTAAAATGGAAGTCGTTTTTTGCAGTTTGACTGCATTATAATTATTCAATTAAATGAACAGAATCTTGTAGAGGATATCAAACCCAACTTTTTTAATGATTAATATGTTGCTAACCGGGACGTTACAACGATACAACGAATATAGAAATCACGTAAATAACAAAACAATGCATAAAAAGTCTAATTTCTGTTTAGAAATCTCACGCTGTATATGTAATAATGTAAATCAGCCGCATCTAAACAATACAAAAGCTGTGCCAAAGCCTGTCAGATGTATGGTCCTGGCGCGTTGCCAACCTGCCTCTGTTCTGACCGAGTTATGCAGGAGACGCGGCTTTACTTCCTCTGCAATCAACGTTAAATGACCGTGAAGCGTGTGGATACCGTCACGGTGAAAACATTACTTCATTTAAGGAAACAGGGTTTTTTTGTAGTTGAACGCTGATTTTTATTAGAAATGCGAAAGTGAAGTAAGACAATGTTCTCCGAGTCTTCCAGTTTCAGTCAAAGTGCTGTTGTATATACAGGCTGTCCAGTAACTAATGGATAACCTTTTAACTGTGGCTAGGTCGGCTGATGCCCTACTAGCAACATAAATATGACCTTAGTAAAAGTGTCATGGTTTTCGAGATATCGAGTTAAAACCGTTTTTTTAAAAAATATCTCCCAACGCTCGGTTATTTTTATGCTATTTCTTTAAATATCAACATTTTTGGGTAGTGTTTTTTCTAAATACACTTACGATAGTTGGTTTATAAATCCAATACATTTTCTCAGTATTTTTTAATAAGCTAATAATTTAAAAATTGGTTTAATTGAAAAAAAAATGTTAACTCTTGTTTTTGAACACTTACAGTAAAAAAAAGTATGTAGTTTTTTTTTATTTTCAAATTATTTTAAAAACATGCCCGGTTACTGCAGATTTTGAAATGATATAATTATTAATAGTTTTAATATTACATCTGGTTTTATTGCTGTTATAATTACAAGGGTGCCATTTTTCATATTATTTAACTATTTCAGAATTAAGAACAAAATAATTATCAAAGTTTGTCAAAACCGATAATTACTGTAATGTGCTTTATTTTCGTGCACAAATTAGTTTGAGTGAATTTCGGAAGACGCCAAACTGGTTTTTGTGGGGTCATGTGGCGTCTCAGACATGACGCGGTGACTACCTGCGCATGGCCCTTTTTAAGTAAAAAGAGACAGTGTAATGCAAAAGAAAGGGAGGTATGTTTGTCTTTACTTCATTAAGTTAGTGTACTGCTCTAGTTGTGACGCGCCTACCGTTTCTCTGCTCTCAGTTTTTGTTTGATTTTGACGTTTTTGTGCTCTGTGCAATCTGGACTTGTTTTACTTTACGACTTGGATAGTGTTACACCAGAGATTTTTTACGACGACTTGGCTTTTCTATGAACTCGTTTGATTGGGCATTTTAGCTGATACTATGCCTAGGCACGTATACACACCCAGTGAATTCGCCAACATGCACTTTGCCTCAAACAAACACTCTCTAACTAACACGATTTCTCGAAAATCATGACGCTTTTACTAAGGTCATATGAATTTTACTAGTAGGGCATCAGTCGAGCTAGCCACAGTTAAAGGGTTATCCATTAATTATTGGGTGTCCTATATAATTAAATGTTTGTTGCTAGAATTTACATATTACCTTTCATATTTTAGCCTCAGTTTGGCAACCCAGCTGTAACATTATTGGTGTCTTTTGAGCAGCGTGTATTTTTATTTGCATTAGCAAATCACTCTGATTTTTACTTTTAATAGGCAATTATAATATAAACATTTTTAATTATTCATACGGGATACTCGTGACATATTTTTATTTTATTCGTCGATTTTATGTTTTGGTTTAGTTATGGATAGTCTTCACCTCAAGGTTAACGGTCAACGCCTAATAATACCTTAGATAGAAACGAATAGTTATAAAACGGTAACAAAGCGTCAGCTCGATTGTATATGACATACTTTCGACCTAATTGTATTTGATGTAAATCAACTGCATCTAAACAATCCAAAGGCTGCAGAAAACCGTGTCAAATGTATGGTCCTGGCGCGCCGCCAACCGGCCCCCGCGCTGGTCATCTGCCGCGGAGGGGAGGGGGGCGCACGACTCGATACCGGCACCACTGCTGTTTACTGCATCTAAACTTCCTTTGATATCAATGTTATATGGCCCTTGCTTTGGATACACAAACATCCTGAAAATATTACTCTATACATCGAAAGTACTTTAACTTGCGTGAGTTTGAATTTCCTTACGATTCCCAACTACAAAAATGTATACCCTACCACGCCCATTATACTTTAGTTTATAACAATAAAGGTTGTCAGCGCCTCCGCTTTCAAGAGAGTCCATTTTTGTAAAATTCTCGTTCCGGGAAATGGCGCTGCCCACAACCATTAACCCATAACAAACTTTGTAGTATTTCGTAATAAAATTGGTTAATTTTTATTATTTAAACAGTTTTCAATATGCCCAAGGAATATCTATCTACACTGTCACTAAGAGAAAGACTTCGAACACTTTGGATTTCTATCTCCAAAGAACAGATAACTGTACAACAAAAGTCTTAATTTACGTTTTGTTAAATGGTCGTTTCTAATAGACTAAGTAACGTTTACTTTTTGTTATTATTGGGTTCCGATTTGTATGTTTAAGAGCCGAAAACACCCATCCTGAGAATGTCAAAGCACCGTTTTGAAATGTATTCCTTACTTCAGGACTTGCTTCTACCTGTTTGCAATATCGTACAGTAATAAAAATAACTAACAAGCACAAGAGCAATAAAACGAAGCCGTATCAATAAATCTAGTAAAGATTTGAAAAAGTCTGGCAGTTCCATTCAAGTTTGACAGTTAGGAAATCTTGAGATGAAGTTATAATTTTATGATAACTGTCACGTGCACACTGCGTCGGTTCAACTAGGTATAGACATATTATAAGGATATAAAAAGTCGCCTGTTTCTCTAGTCTCGATCATCTATCCTGAATTATTTATTTGAAATATCGTTAATAACAGACCTTAACTCTCTTACTAGTTTTATGCAGTATACTTAGTATTTTCACGCCCTATCCCCCCAAAAAATAGGCAGAGGCACAACCAGGGCACCCACGACTAGCTGAAGACATTAAGTCCCACAATATGTTAGGTGGCAAGACTATCGAAAACCGGGAACATATCCAATCCCTGATGAAGCTTTTTTTTATTAGAAAATTGAAAGTACAAATGTCCAATTTTTTGGTTGGCCAACCCGGGTATCAAACCCGGAATATCAAGTAGTCAAGTCCAATGTCGGACCACCACTGAGGTCTAAGATGATATAGGACATGACAAAATTTAAAAAAAGCATTACGAAATTTGACACAGCTTTTAGTGGATTGGCATAACTGTCATTTGTCTAATTCGTATTCAGTATTCATACTTAGAACCTGTACACAAAGAGCGTTTAACGTGGGTTGACCTACGTACCTACATAGATATACGCGCGTTATCAACATTCTTAAACTACAAAAAATCCGTCCAGATGGTGCATCGAGTTCCCCAACTTTGCAATGACCGTAACCAAAAGTACGTACGAGTGTCCGTGGCATCTGGACGAATTTATTTCAAAATGGGGCGTAATAACTTCGGTATGGAACTTTTTATTACTAGACTGAAAAAAAGCAGCCAGGAATAGAATAAATTAATTACTTTTTTCTCATCGCTACATAGTATAAAACAAAGCCGCTTCATCTGTCCCTACGTCTATTTGTATGATAAAATCTTTAAAACTACGGAACGGATTTCGATGCGTTTTTTAGTAGATAAAGTGATTGAAAATGTAGGTTTATATGTATATTTCATAACCGCGTGAAGCCGGGGCGGGCCGCTCGTAGATAATGAATACAATGGATACTTGAAATTCGTCTTAATAATTTAAATGTACCTTAGCGGAAAATGGATTTTTTTTAAATGAAAATTGACATCTGTCTTCATTTAAGATGTTTCTACTGACGTTATACAAACAACAACTCAACCGCTGCATACAAGTCAACAGGTAGAGAATTCGAGCTCTCTCTCTGAGTAGCTACGCGCTTGGAACGCCCTTAGTAGACAGGCTCCAATTTGCTACGCGCGAGTAGCAACGCGCCTAAATGCCCTTTATAGACAAGCTGATAAAACAAGAGACGTATGTCGGGACAGATAGCTATATTGTTGGGTCACCCACTCGTGTAATCATGCCAAGTGCGACGACACAGTTCCTACGATTATTTCTTATTAAAATAAACTATGAAACAAACCCCAATTCACGTAACCCAGTTGAATAATAACTTTAGTAATGACTACAACTGGTCCTGATAATTAAATGTGTACCAAGTTCCAAAGACACGCCGCGTTCCCAACTCGACAGACAACTACTTCTCGTCACAATAATTAACTTGCTTCAAATTTAAGTAGAAGCTATTATTAAAGCGAACCGAGAAGGCGTGGGTTGTTGTGCGCTCGTTATACTCGGGTGATAAGGTAACGGGAAATTACTTTATTCAAGTTACGAGTTCTCAATATGGCACTATTGGTGATTTACTTTATTTACAGTTTAAAAGGCCAACAAGTTTACAATTAAGTGGTTTTTGTGTGATACAGATTAAAGAGATGTTAAGTTCATTACGCAAGTGAATTTGTTTGTTACTCTAATCTTAATATAAACGACGAACGCAAATGCCATAAAGCGACAGATAAAGTATAAAGCGGAATGACATGTACCAATTGAATGATCCAGCTATATCATATACCGGCCCGCATTTACATATATTCGTTTATCGGCCGAAGGGGTCACGCCAGAAAAACTCAAGTTGAGATTATTTAAAACATATTTTCTCTTTTTCTTCGAACGTTGTGTTTTTATTCACTGTATATAATTGAGAATCTTTTCGCGTTCGCACAATAGCAGTTCATAATTCATAATGGTTAGTTTATTGAGAAATTATAATAAAATTATATTGCTAAAACTGTAAGTGCTTAGAGCTTTCGTTCAAATACAGAAGTTGACAATACATCAACTTAGACAAAAATCCGTTGCTGCAGCTGTCTCGCCAAGATTATTTTTTTAGGGTAAACTACTCTGCGTATTGACAATTATTTGCGAATCGCGTATTGACGACGAAACCTGTTGTTTCGACTCCTCCGCCTTGTTCAGAGAGTTTATCATGAGAGGTTTAGGTATAACTGCGAAAAGTTGAACACTATTTCTTAATATCCATCTAACGCGACTTTACTTTGTACAACTCTTATGTTCAAGTGACTTAATAAAACCGCAATAAATTTGTAAATAATATACATCTATTTATAATAAATGTGCAGAAGAGTGGATTATGTACATGTAAAGTACTTAAAAAATAGGTACAGTCGACTTAAAAACGGGGCAGCAGAACACATTTTTGTCTGTCTGTTAGTATGTCGTGGGTATGATCCGCAATTTATGCGGAGAGTCGACCAGAACGATTGAAACGAAATTTGGTTGGCAAGTAGGCACTTTATTCACGCCGCCGAAAGACACCAAAGGTGGTTATGATGTATTGACAACCTGAGACCGGCATGTTGGGCCTCAAGCAAAAGTAAGTTTACCAGCTATCTTGTCCGGTTCAAACCGGAATACGTCAATGACAAGCACTACCGTTATGGCGGCAGGAATAGGTGAGGCGGTGGTACCAATCCAGCCGAGCCCCTGCGAAACTCTACTACCTATTCAGATGTCACTGCGTTAGTGAGGGTAAGCCTATGATCGCTTTTACCGAGCTTGGCAGGAAGACAAATGGTCTATTCTGCAAAAGAGCCCGGATCAACACGGAGAATAAATCGATCTAACCCCAAAGTAAGCAAATTATATGCTTGTGTTATTTGGTTAGTCAAAGATACGTCTTATATATGAGTAGATACGAGTAGAGGGAGACACCAGTATAAATGTAATAAACATCCAGAGCCGGACATAGCGACATCTTTGTTTATCACATAAATGCTTGCTTCCCTTCAGGAATCAATCCAAGCCTCGTGGTTGGATTAAGCGTATCTTAACCAACCGGCCAATTACGACTAACGAGGCGTTGCTCTGTGGTGATCTTAGCGATAAATTTGGTTTGCGTGTATACTCACATTATTTTGTAGGTTACTCTAAAGTAGTGTTAAAATTGCAGTAGAAACATGAATTACGTGTAGTTTAATGTCGCTTCGGTCGACTGTAGCGTGTAAATGTAATGGTGAAGCAAAAGATGTGTAAACACTGACAGATCATCCACAATTTTTCGATCATTCAAACATGGACGTGGTCCCTCGTGGCGTCACGACGAGATATTTGTCGGGCAATCAATTAATGCAAATAACAGTATTTTATCGAGAATTTATTACAACCATTTTCTATAGACCTGTTATTTGTTATGTACAAAGAGATGACCGAACCCGTACGGTTTGCGAATATCGGGCACTTATTAAAACTGGCTTTAACCCAGAACCTCGCGAGTTATAGATGTATATAAATAAGTAATATAAGTAGTAATACAATAATTGCTGTAACTCAACCTAACGAATTCTAATGCTATAAAATTATTGTTATAAAAAAACAACCCAAACTGTAAAAGTTTACTCAAAAATAATGTATATTATGATGATTATAAAAAAAACACAAATCAAAAAAATATGGCTTTGACTTAAAGTCGAAAAGACGGCTATATTGATATTGAATATAGGCAACCAAATATGTATGAATATAAATGAATCCCCATTTCGCGTGGTCGTCACATCACGTCTGAACGGAATGACCGATTTTGCTGATTCTTTTTTTTTCTGTTAATGATTGTCAGGAGAAGGCTTTCGTCAAAATAAAAGCCTAGAAAATTTCTGGTAAAACGTGAAAAACAATATTTTAATCTAGAAAAATTGTAAGTAGCAGTTAATGTCAAGCGATACCAAGTTCACCGAGTCGGCTAGTGATAGTAAAATAGATGTTTATTGCTACTGACATGACATTATAATGTTAAACGATACAGAACTGTGAACATCAGAAACATAGTAGTTAGAATTAATGTATGATCGGATGAAAAATTTAGGCAATCACATTTTCGGAGTTCCAAATATCAGAGTAGAAAATTTAGGTGAACTTTGACGTACCCGAGACAATATCCATCGGCTCAGGGCAAGCGAGTTCCCGTCCCGTGGGTAAATTCAAATTAAAGGAATTTACCATTGAACTGGCAACACTTATCTTAATAAGGCAAGATATTTATGCGAGATATTCGACCCCCAGGGGGATTGCTGTGTGTAAACGCCTCTGTTCATTTTGACCCTTTTACGGTCAGAGTTAACGGTAATCGGTTTTAGTGAAAGTTTTGTTTGCTGATGTACTCTTTTAGACGATACAAGGACTTTCACACGAGTTACTTTATTAAAACTTATTTATCAGATTCACATCAACTGTTTTTATTTGATAAGATACCTAACAAAATTCTGATGGTCCGAGATAACCGTCGCCTATAGATATAGCCATACGTGTTATAGGTGCGGCTATCCTGTTATCCTGTAGCTCGAGTGTTGGGCCTACGTTGGAAGTCTACCTGCTACCCTCCTTTTTGAATCGGAATCGGAATCGGCAACCGGTACGCTTCTACACGAGCATGTTTTTGCACAACACTCTGTCATCTCAGTCAAAAACTTTTCAATTATTTAGTGTCATCAAAGTTTACGACAAAAAATAAAGATGTTATTGATAACGTGTATTTAAAAGGAAAATATGAACAGCGATTAAAAAAGGTGGAGTATGTTTTTTTTAAATACACAAATAAAAAAATTCACAAATATTTTCAGAATTGGAATTGGTGTTTCTTCTTATTTAATAAGTTAAAATTCACAAAAGAAACAAAACCTTCTTAAATGCTCCGAGTATAACAAGAATTGACAATGGCGTCAGTCGGAAACGGAAACTCCGAACAGTAAAACGTAGATTACATTACAACCTGTCCGAGGCTGTAAAACTCAACACCGAGTGATGATAGCCCGCTAGAGGGTGTTGGGAATCTACTTGTCGATAAAAATCGCATTGAAACCGTCGAGGAGAGATAATCTAAATGGCTTACTGTTACAGCCATGGGAAGAGAAACTTTTGTTGCGTGAACATTGTTTGTGATATCGGATGTCATTCGCTGTAAGCAATTGTACATTACCTTTTACGTATTTTAAAATCTTAACAAGATAGAAATTAATTGTTTTATACATTCACAAAGCTAAGATATAAATGACTACTATCGACGTACATACCAAAACTACATCTTAGATATATGTATGTAAAATTAAATTTCTAAAGTAACATGATTGAGACTCTGACACCAACGTAAATCGTATTAAGAAGCGGTGTCATTATCCCGTAATTAAGATTGTTGGTTAATTTTACAGTATTCCTGTTCGGAGTGAAGAGTACGAGTAGCCGGTACAGTTCGCTACACAAGGCACAACGTCCATAGTCCATAGAGAGTGGGGATGTCGCTTTATTGTCAAACTGTTAATAAATGTTCAAACGAGGGATGTACAATTACAAAACCGACACGAAAACAAAATGTAGAGCTGTTGAATATTTGATGATTGAGTTGGGCGTCGATAGCCCGTACATTGTAGAGTGCTTCACAATATTGTGAAGTGAGGCGAGCACTTGCTCTGTTTACATTCGAGTGTTACACATTTTTTAATTAAAACCTTTTAATAAACGTTCAAACTTAAATGGAATACAGGATTTTAACGGAATTTTCCTCGTTATATTATTTGGCACGAGGACGCCAGTAATGTACAATAATTATTATATTTTTAATAACGCTGTTTTTAAAGTGTGTGACTTCGAATACATTTTATTTTGATGCGATTCGATAGCTTTCAAGTCTACATTATGTAAATTTAAGCTTTATCATTCTCATGGAAAAGCATTTTATAAACGTATGCTAAGCCTATATTGTTAAATATGAATTCATAATTTAAATGAAATACTAAACATTATTGAAATAAACGATCAAAATATTATCATATATCTTGTAATACCGCCTCCTAGCACCAGCGCTTGTTGTCTTTTTCACAAACTCGGTTTCGATTCCCAACAATAATATCAATGTGTGTTCACTAAAATTATTGCGTGTGTAATTTTGACGTATTGTTATTGATTTAAAACTCTAACTAATACCCATAATACACTTTTTTGTGCAACAGCTTCACTTAGTTTCAAATGATATCACATAAACAAGTCAAAACCTAGTAAATTAGATATTTTTACAATTTCAAATGACATTTATTTATCATTTTTTTATTTATTTATCGCCTCTGTGGTGTAGCGGTCCAAGAGTTGGACTTGACTGCATGAGGTCCCGTGTTCGATTCCCCGGTCAGGCAACAAAAATAAATTTTGGTTTTATATTTTTCTAAAAAAAATGTAGTTCTAGATTGAATATGTGCCCAGTTGGTGATAGGCTTGCCACCTATCAGATTGTAGGACTTAGTGTATTCAGCTAGTCGCTTTATAACATTAAAGTATTTCTGACTTAGCCGAGAGAGCGAATTTCGTATCGCATGGCATTAACAAACTATTAACAGTTTGTATGAAAAAGTATAAAGAACGTATCATTTTTTCCATTTTCCCTTCTCCTGTTAATAACTACCGCAATAAAAAAAAATTAGCAAATGCGGTCCACCTATTCAGGCGTGATAAATTTATTTATTAATAATGTGCTTGGGATTAATTGCTCCTCATACCAATCTCTTACTAGTAATTATATGTAATTTGCATAGAATAAGGAAAAAAAAAGACAGCCCGCTGAGCTTTTTGCCGGATCTTCTCAGTGTGTGGCCGCGTTCCGATCCGGTGGTAGTTTTAGTATTACATAGACTCGTCACAAGTGCCTCTTGTAAGGTGAATGTGAATAAAAATATATTCTATTCTATTCTAATAGAGAGGCCGTTACCATAAGTTCCATATAAAACTATGAACGTTTTTCATAATAATAATATTTAATTAGTCCCAAGTAGTATTCTGTACACAAAAACGAAATTTACAATATACTGCTTGATTAACTAAACTAATGAGAAGGTAAACAAACGTAAATGTAAATGATGTTTAACAAAACAAATCCTTTATTTTCAAAATTCTGCATTCCTTTGTACACAAAGCTCAACAGAAATTGTATATAGTTCAAATAATTCAAACAATGAACAAGTAATCTAAACAACTATCGCTCGTGTAGTCAACTCAACGTAGCAGTGCTACGTATGTTCGTAGACCGTAGAGCGTAGAGCAAAGACAATTGCTACGAACTCCTTTGTGCTACGTATCTCAAAGGCGCTTTGCTACGGCGAAACAGTTCCTGTGACAGGCACCTAGAAATCTCAGGTCTAGTTTTGACTGTTAATTTTCTCATAAATTTCAAAATAATTTATCAAGGATTTTATATTAATTTTGTGCTAGGTTTCAAAGTTTCAAATATTTTATTTACTCATATAGGGAAAAGTTAGCTTATTATATATAAAATATCTGATCACACACCTCGCGTTTTTAACAACTTAATGTGTTTTTTTTTAATCATTCAATTCTTACATTTGAACTTGTAAAAAAAATGCTTTCCGTTGACGTGTTCCGGTTCGGAGGATAAGGTAGCCGGTAAACTTACTTGTGCTCGAGGCCTAAAATCCCAGCCTAAGGTTGGCAACGCACCATTACCACCTTTGGTGTCTCTAGGCGGCGTGAATTTCTTACTATCAGGAAATCCGTGTGCTTGTTTGAAAATCGATTTTTTAGTACAGCAAGATATACTAGTAAAATAATCTTTGTCCATTTTTAAATATTTTTTTTATCTATTGATTTGGTTTACTTTATAAAAGGATTAAAATGAAGAGTCAAAGCATGCGGATACTAAAATGATATAAAAATGCAGTTATTAAAATTACTCGGATTAAAATTCAATGTCCTACCCATATTATACAACAACTGAATTTAAAGAAATTTTAAGGGTATTTAAACTCAAATTATTAAGTTGAATCTAACAATAGAAAGTGTTACTTGTGTAAAATATTCTGTTTGAGAAATCTAAAACCGATTCGTTTGCCCCGGGAGTCATTGAGCGGTTTCAGTAACTCTCTTTATTAAATTTAACAAACGATAAAGAAGCTCTAACATTTATTCGTGCGAATCTTGTATCTGGTAATTGATTTCGATTCGTTTTAGTGTTTTAATGGACACATTTTAAGACACATTTTATATTGAATAAGCGAATGTTCAATAGAATCAGATTTTTCAACTTTATCAATAAAAAGTTAAAAATCTAAAATATTTGCTCAAAACTTGCTTTTGAATACACATATATAAACATCTTCACGCCTGGTCTCTTGTTGGAAAGATAAATATAAATATTTTTTAAACTTCGGATTTTTTCGAACGAGAAAGTGGGTCAGCTGATGGAAAGTGATCACCTCCGCCCACGGACATCCACAACACCGGAGTATCACAGATGCGTTGCGTTTTTTGAATATATTTTTCAAATTGATCTTCTTTTCGGGTGTAAGACAATGCCGAAGAACATTCCAAATTTCTCTTCGCTTTTTGGTTTCCATCCTGGTATGACACGACACCTACTTTTCTTTTCGTGCCACTTAGGGCTTGTAGAATAATGAAGAACTTTTTTTTATGTTATAGGAAGGCAAACAAGCGAGCGAATTTACTGGTGGTAAAAAATTCACGCCGACTAGTGACACAAAAGGTGATAATGGTGCGTTGCCAACCTAAGGCCGGGATGTTAAGCCTCAAGCAAAAGTAAGTTTATCGGCTACCTTACCCTCCGAACCGAAACATGTCAAGGGCAAGCATTGGACGTTATGGCGGCAAGAATAGGTAAGACTGTGGTACCAATCCGGGCGAGTAGCTGCGAAAATCTACCATCTAGTAGGATGGCACGGTGTTAGTGACGGTAAGCCTATGCTCGCCTTTTACGAGCTACCGGGCAGGAAGGCAGATGGTCTATTCTACAAAGGACTCCGGACCAACACGGGGTACTCCGTTTAATCCCCTTAGTTTTTAATTAGATACGGTAGTTGTTTATTTTTGCTTTGCGTGAATCATTTTATTTAATATAATATATATTCTAATATATCTAATAAATATTATATATAAGGTATATTCTGCAAAGGAGCCCGGAAATTGCAAAGATAAAATAATAAGAAAGTACCAAAACACAATAATATACTTAATAAATATATGGGTATTGGTTAAATATTTAAATAAAGTCGTTTATAATTTTAAAAACGATTTTTTTATCTCAATGGATTCATAGGATGTACGCTATTTACTTTTTTTAAAGTGTTTTTTTCATTATCTTATGATCAGCTGTAAGATTGACCGCCTCGTTGGTCGAGTGGCTAGCGTACACGCCTAATTACATCAACCAACCGCGAAGCTCGGGTTCGATTCTCGACAGAGAAAGGCATTTGTGTGATGAACATTTAGATGTCTGCATTTCCGGGTCTGGGTGTTTATTAAATATATTCTGGTATCTATTTAAGTATTTTTATGTATTAGAATCGTTAACTAACACCCATAACACAAGCTTATAATTTGCTTACTTTGGGGTTAGGTTCAATTTGTGGGACTTGTCCAGGGATATCTCTTTTCCAGGGTAAGCTCGCCACATGTACCGTATTTATGGTTAATTGTATTTGCCCATTCTTGATGTATATTGTGTATTATAAAATCCTACTAATATTATAAATGCGAACATTTATGAGTATATCTGTATGGATATATGTTACTCTTTTACTCTCGAATGGCTGAACGGATTTGTCTGAAATTCAAAACACAGATAGATTGTGACCTGGACTAACATATAGGCTAAGTTATGTTTTGTTATAATATTATGTTTTAATCCCGATCGCATAATAGATACCTGTCAAAACGAGTGAAATGTCGCAGGCAACAGTTAGTGTTAAATAAAGTAAAATATATAGAAACTAAAAAAATAAAGTATCTTCACGCCCATATCCTCGACGAGGTATGCAGAGGCACAACCAGGGCACCCACGACTAGTCGAAGACACTAAGTCCCACAATATGATAGGTGGCAAGCCTATTGCCAACCAGGCACATATCCAATCCCGAGCAACTTTTTTTTAAATAGAAAATTGGAAAACCCAAATTTTCTTTTTGTTGCCCGACCCGGGATTCGAACCCGGGATCTCAAGCATTCAAGTCCAACACCTAAACCGCTAGACCACAGAGGCGATAATAGACACTAAATCTTTAAAAGAAAACCCATCAAAATTATTTTCATGTAAAATGTTGCCGAGATGAAATTATGTGGCTCGGACAGCCAAAAAGTTATCAACATTTTTAATCAAAGAAAAAAAATGCCCGAGGTAGTATAAGAACCTGTACCCTTTCGCCTTAAGCCGACTAATGTTTCAGTTATTTCAACTACTGAGAATTCAAGTCCTGTGGCGAAATTTTTATTTTAATCAGGAATTAAAAATTTCGCCACAGGACTTGAAACTTCAGTACCTAGCTCAAATGGTTAGAGCATTCGTCGGCTTAAGACGAAAGGGTACAAGTTCAAATCATGTCCAGGCCGAAATTTTTCTTTCTTTAAAAATGTAAAAAAATAATTAATGCCAAAATAAAAAAAAATACCTTAAAAAAATATCAGATGTCATTTAAAGCCAAGCTTCTCACTCTAAACGCTCTATAACTTTACACTGAAAATATATATGGTTTGGCCCTTTCGCTAATCTCAAACAATACAAAAATAATAAGCAAAATAATAATAATAGCGTCCACTTAGCTTACATTTTGTTAGTTTCTTATAAACCCTATAATGACAATAATTAATACGACAACAAAATTATTAGCGAAATGTACGTTCACACGTGACCAACGGAAATAAAGATTCATTTTTATATAGTTAAAATCGTATGACTTTTCAACTAATCAGAAAATGTCGTGCGTTAAAAAATATGTTATAACGTTTTTATTGTAGCACTTTCCCTGTGCTCGGGTTAAATTTCTACAAGTTTAAAAAAACAATTGAATGAAACGAAAGTAATGGCCATTTTAAATGTGAATCTCATCTGTAACTATGAACTGATTTGGTAGGTACTCAGATATGTATCTATAGGACATAACTATCCGCGTCAATGGGTAAGAAAAGAATTTAAAAAAATCCACGGATCTTGAATCCTCAGTAGCTCAAAACACTAGAGCATTTGTTGGCTGAGACGTAAGAATACAGATTTAAATCCTGTCTAGGGCGAAAAACTTTTTCTTACTTTAAAATTTGTAGACAATATAACATTTTATTTAATTCTTAGATGTACATTATACCTATCTATCTTACATAATAAGAGATGTAACAGGTACAGACATTGCTTTTGTCGCAATTACTAGGTTTGGTTAGTACGAGAATTAAGAGATATTATATTCCGTCACATAAGTTTTTTCTAAACCCGTGTTTGAAAAGTAAGAAATACTAAGTAACCTTTTACACAGTATTTGAAGGTTAACAAACGAAGCGGTACATCGAATATACCATCTATAAAAGAAGATGTGACTGGTATGTATGTGTAAGTTTATCTTTTCACATGCATAGGAAAATAAACGAGTTCGTTTTTAAAATACGTTTTATTCAATCTCCCAGTGGCATAATATGTCTTCGCTCAAACAGCTGGCTGGATAATACTCATATTTTCGTTTTAAGGGAACGTCCATAAAAAAGAGTGTTATTTCTAAATTCCGTATACCGAATATAACGAAAACAAGCTCAAAGAGTGTTTACATGCTTATTATGCTTTTTCTCAACATATATTATGAGATGGTATTTTAGCATCTCAAAGAATGTGTCTTAGGTTTAGGATCACCATATAAAATGTTAAAGGACGCGTCCTATTTTATCCGTCTGCAAACAGGTATTATGTGTTTCGGTTGTAAAGCGTGCAAGATCCTGTCTCATCCATCATAATATTCTAATCCACTAGCTGAATTAAATTGCCGAGGCCGAAGGTGAAGTTATATTTTATTCAACCATCAATGTGCTGACATTAGAAAAATATAAGCTACAACATGTTCGTTTAGTCAAAAGACATTTCGTTTTTTTTATTGCAGCTTTATATAAACAAGTTTTATACACATATGTACAAGCCGTTGGCCACAACTTCTGCCTTGCAAGATATACTTGTAGATCGTATAACATATTTTTTAAATCGAGCAGTTAATTGCAGCTTACACTTTATATTAAGCCCTCAACTAACTGTATTTTTAACTTTAACCTTCAGATAGTGCAGAAGTGATTACTATGGGTTAGGCAGATTTGAGTGCGAAATAACTATTATATAACTATTGAGCTGTCAATTTTTTTGAAGAAAATCGTTTGGTGCCAGATCGACTTATACATCTATTCCAAACACCATATGGAACACCGGCACAGACAAAACTCAAATTTACATAAAAAAGTTAAATAAACACACGATTTTTCCGAATAGGTGAGCCTGATTTTTTTCATGATCAATCGACGGTTAAATCCTGGCCAAAAACTTATATTGATATCTAAAAAAATAAAAATGACTTCAAAAAAGCTTAATTAGTCAACTATATAGAAAACGGGTGAATATACTCGATAACCAAAGGAAATGCTCTTTTTTAAACATTTGTCCTGCAACGTCATTGTAATATGTAGCTACCGTAGTGGCTCCATCCCTCAACCACAATATACGGACGTACAGCAAGACACCATTTTACTTAATTGACATCCCTTGTACCACATTAGACGGAGTAGTACTTTTCGTTATACCCAGCGCCGGGCATTATTCGTGTGTATGTGTGTGTGCGTATATGTGTGAGTGTGTGTGCGTGTGTGTGTTTATCTGAATTTGAGTAATTATTAAATATATTAAGGAAGTGTGGTTTTGTTTATTAGTATCGAAGAAAAACACAAACATTTGATATTTTTACTTGGGAGTTAGATCAATTTGCGTAATTTGTGTTTATGTGTATCACTATCGAGTATGTCTAAAAAGCTTGTTTCCTGTGATAAACAAAATTTCGAAGGGTAACCACGATATTTTAATAAAACAACGAACACTTCAGGTAAAATGTTTGAATGTCTGGAGCAGGGCGGCTATGTGTATTGTGCAGGTGCGATATCCGGATCGAAAGGGCCCACCATTTGTCCACTTCAGACGCAAACCGCAAGTCGTTTGAAATGGACGATAAAAGAACAAGACAATGAAGAGCACTGGCGAGCGCAGTCGGTAAGGACTTTCTTCTTAGGACATCTTCCTTTAAAATTTCTTTCAATTAATACAATGCTGTCAAGGAACATCCCAAAAAGTGAATCATTTCTTAAGAATTCTTTTGAGAGAATGTTATGAATAGAATTTCGTTAAATGTGTAGATGTAAATCTTTGTTAAGGAAGTTAGCTGTAATTTTGCAGCTTGACGTTTACAGGACGGCATACTTGGAAGTTTTTTGTTGTTGTTTTATATTATAGAGAAGTTAATATAGAAGAAGAAGATATATAGAAGTTGTTGGTGGTGAGTTACTAACCTGAGATTCGAATGTTTGAAACCTACTGTTTTAGTTTAGTAGCTACTATAATCTGAAACAAATCAACGCCAAACACTGATGTAATGGCGGTAAAAAGAGGCAAGTGGTTAAACAAATTTAGTTTTGACTGATTGCTACAGAACTATGGTGTAGTGGTCTATATACTAGACTCCAACGGATCATAGATTTTTTAGATCCCACACACCATACGTTTATTGTCTCTTTACATTTTTAAATAGTGCTGGTTTATAACATCAATCCTAATTCTTAGTGTTACCAGAGTCATAACAATCGAAGTAAAAAACTGCTCGTTGTAAATTAGGTAGACACCTCGTTGAGGCATCTAATTTTTTGTAATTTTATGAAAATATATTAAATTCAAACCAGCTTTATTAGACAAATCTCGTTAATTCAATAGCCTCCTCATTTTTTAAACACTAATTTTCGAACCATCTCAAAATATTATTGTTCTCGCATTCTTTTTTGAAATTGAGAAACTGAAACTCTTTAACTAAATATAATAAAAAAAACTGTTTGTTTATTAGAATCATGTTAAAAAATAAAACATCAATCACTATAGTACGACTTCCAAAAACGTAACTAAATGTAACCAACTCCATGGAGGTAGTATAGTTAATGTCTACAGAACGTGTTCCAGAGGCGTTGTATCTTAGAAAGCAATTAAGAACTCTAGTAATTATCTCGCTAAATTGCTACCAAACGTACCAGCTACGCTTCGTTAACGTGAAAACGAGGTTTCTTGTGTGCTTCCTACTTTTATTTTGTAGGGACTATTAGTGCACTCCAGCCAGAAACAGACTACACAGGAGAAGTAGGTATTTCCAGTTTATGTTTTCGTTGTAAAGTTTCACTTAATAGTTTTCATCATATTAAAAACAAAATGATTCACGCAAAGCAAAAATAAACAACTACCGTATCTAATTAAAAACTAAGGGGATTAAACGGAGTTCCCCGTGTTGATCCGGGCTCCTTTGTAGAATAAACCATCTGCCTTCCTTGCCAGGCAGCTCATAAAAGGCGAGCATAGGCTTACCATCACTAACACCGTGACATCCGACTAGGTGGTAGAGTTTCGCAGCGACTCACCCGGTTTGGTACCACCGTCTTACCTTTTCCTGCCACCATAACGTCATGACGTGTTCCGGTTCGAAGGGTAAGGTAGCCGGTAAACTTACTTTTGCTCGAGGCCTAACATCCCGGCCTCAGGTTGGCAACGCACCATTACCACCTTTGGTGTCTCTAGGCGGCGTGAATTTCATACCATCAGGAAATTCGTCTGCTTGTTTGCCTTCCTATAACATAAAAAAAAAGTTCTTCATTATTCTACAAGCCCTAAGTGGCACGAAAAGAAAAGTAGGTTTCGTGTCATACCAGGATGGAAACCAAAAAGCGAAGAGAAATTTGGAATGCTCTTCGGCATTTTCTTACACCCGAAAAGAAGATCAATTTGAGAAATATTGTGTTGTGGATGTCCGTGGGCGGAGGTGATCACTTTCCATCACCTGACCCACTTTCTCGTTTGCTTCATAAAAAAAGGACAGGTCAGCCATTTAGCAATAAAAAAAAGCGCGTGGGCATTTTACAAGCTTTTATTTCTTTTTACATTCCCGGTTGCCTGAGCTGAAATTTTGTAAATCAGATAACAATGCAAAATGTATATGACACGAAACTGATTTAATGATGGATCCGTAAGGTGGACGTAAGAACTTCTAAAATTCCCAAAAAAAAATCCCAACATTATCAAATCGTGTAAAATACTTATGCCATACAAGTAACAGGTTTAAAATAAATTAATAGAATACGGTCTTATTTAGTACTTGAGGTTTGAATTTTGATGACAAGGTTCATAACTTCTCTCTGAAACGCTGAGTGGCCCGAAATAAGTGCAAGACAAGCCGCCGGCCGGCAGTGTGGCCACGCATAACACGCTTCGTAAATCGTACGTGGTTCATGAATATTCAGGGAGAGATCTCCCGAACTAGTTTACATATCTCACTTTAATAGGGCCGTAGGTGTACTTGCTTTAACTAAACTATGATTTTGATTCCCATGACCAATGAACTACTCATTGGATGATTGGATTGGAGATACCGGACTCAAAATAGATACGTCCATTGTATAGGCACCTTAAGGGATTACAATATAATATGATCTGTTGAAAATATCAGGAAAAATAATTGTGACAGATAAGTGTGACGTTCCTGAAATCGTTTCTTTTATTCCTGTTTACGCATCAGATAATAACTTAGAGCATTTCTGGTAAGGTTTCCATTATTTGAAAGGTAATGGGCCAAATTTAAAAACCCAAACTCATTATCTCAGAAAAAGACGTTGTGGTCGGGCACTTAAAGATATTATAAAAAGGATACACAAGATAACACAGCAACTTCAGTTTGTTAGATCAAGGACCAAGTAGCAACTTTTTGTTAGCACCTTGCAATAATAACATTATGAAAAATTGAACGTTGTTTCCTATCCTTTTCCGCAGCACACGAATTGCTATCACGCATGCTCGATATTAAGTAAATCTAAATGACAAAACGTAGCTTTGTTTTTGGCATTTATTTAAGAGAAATACAAAATAGACGATAATGGGAATTGGATACAAAAAAATAAATTTACTTTTAGAATATTAACGTCAAAATAGTTTTTTTGGAAACTTATTACCCAGTTAGAAAAAATACTAAATGAGACACTTAATTTCATGTAACTTTATTCTCAATGTATATTTTCTCCACCAAAACAGTCTTTAGATTTTGAAAAAAGAGGCTTTCAAATAAAGATCAATTTCTCAGGGGGCGTCTTCGTCGGCATTCCTAACATTTAGTATATATACATGCTGCAACCATCTCAAATTCTTCAGCGTTTAAGTTTTTGTTTTTATGTTTCAGAAAAAAATATATAAATAAAATATATAGATCAGAACGCAGTTTAGTTGAAACATAATATTCACAAAACACCGGTCATGTCGCAAACAACTTCCAAACTTCATCGGCGGCAACAAAAGTTCGAATTAGTTTCTCCACCCTCAAAGGCCTTGTGCCGCCAGACGCCAGTAATGGCCGGTTGTTGAATTACCTTTAACTTCTCAATTATTAACTGTGTTACCTGCAAAAGAAAGTTCCCATTGAGTTATGGCGGATATTCAATTAAGCACTAAGTTTACTTTAGAAACGGTAATATTACTTTTTAAGTAGGACGTAAAACAAACAAACGGATAAGGTTACATAGTAAATATACGTCGCCTGTTGCTGACCGTATGTAGTCAATCTTAGACTCAGATATTACGCATATTGTGTAAGATTAGCGATCCTCCTTTACACCACGTGTGTAACGGTAAGCTCTGACGTTATGGCGGCAGAGATAAGTAAGCAAAGCGAGCTTTTCTCCTTTCTCCGTTTTCTGTACCTCTGATAATTGTATATTTCTTAACAAGTTTATTTTTAAACACTTTTACCGTCACAGTAAACTTGCCTTTTACGGCTAAAATTTTCAAACATCTGTTCTTTAGGTTTGGCCACAAATGGTGTCAAATTATGCCTAAATAAGCTTTTACAACGGATCTTTCTTTGATAATTGGGTGTCGTTAAATCTGTATTGGGAAAATAGTCCTGATAGCGAAACTTTCTAGGCTGAAAGTTTCGGTTGTTGAACAACTAATAAACAAAATATCGGCGGCTCATTCGACAAAGAAACGTTTGTTGGAAAAAAAGTTTCAAAATCAAACTGAGCAAGATCCTAGGATAATGAAGTTATAAAGCTAAGAGAAATTAATTTTAATGTAATTTACATCAATTTATAATAATATTAATACGTGAAGCAAACACTTTGGACCCATTTTTGCGAAAATTGCGGAGATTGAAGAGTATGAAATTTGGCACACACTTATAGTTTGTGTGAAGGTGAAGTTCAGAACGCTAACATTTTTTAATGATAATGTTTATAAAGTTTATAAACTTAAAACATTACACGTAATAATAATAAACTACCATGCATTGTCACACACACACACGCAAATATAAAATATATAGATAACGATAAAAGATCACAAATGGCGCACAAATTATAGATATTCATAAAGTTTAGAACCAAAATATTTGGTCATGATAAATGAAGATGGCGTTCTTATCAAAAAAGATAATTTATAGAATAGAACAATATAACCTTAATAATATTTAAACATTACATTTCAATCATTTATATTAAAAATCTTACAATTAAAATTTATTATGATCGAATTTCGACCACTGGGCGACCACTAGTTTATTTATAGTATTATAACTTCAATAGTTAATTAACATCATTTCTTAAGGACAGAATTTTTTAGACAAAACAAATCAACAAAAAAATAAATGGAAATAACTAAACGCACGCGTATGGTACTGTGGACGGGTAAAAGTCAGTAGTGAATATCACGGAAACGAAATAATCATTTTACATCTATAAAGAAATTATGCATTTTTTTACTAATTTCAAGTATTAATCTTTTGCGTCAAAACAATTCAATAAAATGTATACAAGTAGACCAGCTGATACTGGCTGATACACATCTCACACACTTTCATGTGTCCTACACCATTATAGACGTGTATCCACGACATGATCTCATTCACTTTCATAAAGAGTACATTGCGGCGCCGGCGGTTCAGATTTACGACTCCTGTTATTAGCGTTACCAACTTTTAATCTATACACATTGTCGCATTTCGCCGACGCTCCGGCGACCGCCCATTGGAGCCTCACGAAATCACATAATCGAAACATCACGATAACGTCGCAATGCGTAACTTGAAGACAACATATTTCATATTTCTTTTACCTAGTCCAAAGTCTAATTTAAAAAAACAACACGAATCCTCATTGGTCATGAGGCTACCGTATAAACCTAGCGGAGCAATGGCGGATTTACTAGTCCTAGCTTACTGACTGTAATGAAATGAAAATGAAATGAAAAATATTTATTTGCGGAATATGTGTGTTAAAGTTGTTATAAAGATATTTAAGAATACAACATATTCTACCACATTGTGGTGTGAAAATATTTAGTTAATTTTAAGAAGTTACATATTTCTTTAAAAATTTACATTTAAATAACAGCCCTTATTTACATTTTAATAAACATTTTATTTATTTATGAACATAAGTTTCATAATTTATTATAAATTAATGTAAAGGTAGATTAATTATTAGTCCTGTTTACCGTACACTACCACCGTTTCCAAACCTAGCCAGTCGGGAGAAGAAACAGCGAAACAAACTGTATGGTGTGTAGCACCAGCCGTAAGTTTTTACTTCCGTTATATTTTAAAGAAATAAATAAATAAAATATAGTCGTTTTTATTCACGCTTATATCTTAGCGTGTACGTTCTTTGGACCTAACTATGGGGCCGGACCATTTGTGGCGAAAAATTAGCATGGTGTGCTAAAGTGACCGAGAAAACACTCTTATGTCACATTTATAGGAAGCTTTTTTTAATTCTTTTAAATGAATATCTATGTCACACACACACATGACACTGTGAAGCGCCGATAAATGTAACAAGTATATACGAGTCGTGTCCTCGGCCCGCTACAAACTTGTAATCTTCACAAATTGTCGCAATTTGTCGACGTTGTGTCGCGATCGCACGACTTACAGAAACACAAATTCATGTCTTTTACGAAAACTGTACAATGTCAAATTTCAAAACATGAAAATCGCAATGACCCAAAACCATAACATACAATTAGGTTGTACAGTTTCACCTTACCTATTCCTGGTGCCATAACGTCAATAGCGCTTGCCGTTGTCGTGTTCAGGTTCGGAGGATAGCCGGTAAACTTATTTTTGGTGGAGGCCTAACCACCCGGCCTAAAGTTAGCAACGCACCATTACCACCTTAGGTATCTATAGGCGGCGTGTGTTTCTTACCGTCAGGAAATCCGTCAACTTGTTTGCCTTCCAATATCATAAAGAAACAGTTCGGTTACTTTTGTATCGGTCTGTTTCTAAACGCATACAATTTTTTTTTTCAGCAACAATCTTAACTATACTTTATTCAACATCTCTCTGAAACTAATAAAAGCTAGGAGTATAAGGTATCAGTTTACTAATTGCTTTTGAACTGATATTTTATAAACTAGCTACTCTGAATATAAATAAGTAAATACCCCTGGACCAGTTGCACAAATTGAATCCAATCCCAAAGTAAGCAAATTATATGCTTCCGTTAGTTAACTATCGTAATATATATAGAAATACCTAAATAAATAAAAGATTAAATTGAAATGTGACTTATATAATTCTCACATCAAGTTGACGAAAATCAAAACAGCTCAAGGCAAAGTCTTTGTATCATTGGTACAAAATAATAAAATCATATTCAATGGGACAAATTTACAATCTCTTCAGTTGTATTTAGGATTGGTAAACTATATTTTCAGAGAAATATTATAAGTCAGAATGTTTCTTCGTCTATGATGCGAGACTAAATAGGAATGTTCTAGTTTAGTTTACACTATTGTCTACAGCGTTAACTTTCACCAGGTGACGCAATACTAATACGACCCAATTTTGTTACTAGACACATTGGTCGATTCTTTGCAACTTGATCTATGAATCTGCATAATTCCTTTACAAAAGATCTAGAATAAAGGTTAGCGCACACTTGAACTGATCGCAACGCTTCGGGTCGTGGCGCATCGCATTGAACAATTCAATTAAACACAAATCCGTCGCGATGTGGCCCTTATAGTGTGCGTAGCGGCACATGATGCTTAGATGTCAAGGCGACACGTACGTCAAGTGCGAGTTAGTGTACTTTATTGTGAGCTCTTCGACGAGGTTAGCGAAAGACGTGAAAATAGATTATTTCCCGAGCTCGGACTATCCGTGGTCTACTTTACTGGGATGTTCGTCAACTTTGTCACATCCACTGTTACTTGGAAAGATTAATGACAGAAGCAAATTCCAAGGATTCTACGGAGTTAACAAAGTAAAAGCTTGTTCTTTATTTGTCTCTGAAAGTTATTATTATAATTCAAGCCTTAACAACCTAATTTCTATCATAATCCACCATTCCTTTTCCCTAAAGCGTAAAGATTACCAATATGCCTTAATCAATTGAAAGTCTACAGCGCTACTTACCTTAACTTAAAAGTAAAAAAATAATATTTGATCTGAACACGATTTGACGAATCTCTTAGTCTCGTTTTTTAAAGGGTTTAAAATAAAAAATGTTTTTTTTCTTTCAGACTTATTAGTTTGCAATTACATCAGAATACTTAGTCTAAAAGCATACGTAATAACAATATGAGCAAAGACCAGAAAGAACGTACTTTCAAAAAACTTACGGCAATCGAAGTATACAAATGCGTCCAATCCATCACACTTCGATGACAGAACGACTTCGCGCCAACAATCAAAGAGATCTCCGATCTCCAGAACCAAAATGGCGGATCCAATATTTGATATACATCACACAATGCGTTTGACAACGCGCTCAGATATATCAATTGTATGACAGCACTCATGAGTACCGCTCCTCGAAAATACGAGGAAAATGGAAATTGTTTGTGTCATATCAAACGATACTTACGATGCCTATTTTATCATGAGAAGGCAATTGTTTAAATTTCCAATTTTCGTTTCTAGGGTAATGTTATAATGAAATACGAAATATCACTATTTTACAAAGTCTACGGATTTGCTGTAACACTGGTGTAAGACTTCAGTTTTTGTGCGTTTTCGGCGCAAGTTAAACCTCGTTTAATGAAGACAACGTTATTTTAGTAGTGGAAGGCAATCGACCAAATTAGCAATGCAGTCAATCTCGTGATACAAGTGAACTGGTTCACTTGCAAGCCTTACGTCATCAGAATACTAGATATTTAGTAAACTTTCGCTATTCCGCGTGCAAAATTCTTCCCTATACCGTTTCGACGCAACAAAAATTCGTTTAGCTGTTAAAACCGACGCGCATATAGGTCACGCCGTTTTAAAAGAATTTCATGTTGCTACGATTAGTGAGAATAGATTCGCAGATCCAACGATATTCCATTTAAATATGTCCACGGCTTTTTTATAGTATTCGAAAAATAAATACTTATAAATATAAATACGTAATAAATCGCTTAATGATAAACTCCTTAAGTTAGTGGTAGTCTTTACGTTGGTGACTTAAAAGTAAATAATTTCGGCGGTAGGTTTAGGTAGTACGTACTACTTTAGTTTAAAACCAATTAGCAAAAATACATCGCAATTTAAAATAGCATTTAGCTTAATCAATCACAACCGAATGGAATGCGTATTTTAAATAAATGGATACCATTTGGTAGACCTGTATCATGTCCTTATTGGCTTTCCAAAGGTTGGTCTGTGCCCGGCGGTAGAAGATGGCGTATCGGAAAACGAAACGGTAATAAACGATTAAGATCACAACAAGTGGCATATTTGTTGGCACTGAGTCAGAAGATTATATTCGAAAGCCGAGCAATAAGTGCCCAGCAATTGTAGGTTGTAGTTCAAAACTGTCTTTTTAGTTGGCAAATCGCCTGATTGTGCCTATTGTTTTATTTCATTTTTGCTTTCGTCCAATTATTGAAGCAATAAAATGAACTGTATAGTATCTATTTTTTTGTGCATATGCGTAGCTCCGTAGCTTCAAATTTAATTTAAGTTAGTACGAAATTAATAGTTTGAAGCTTTAACACGACTTTTATTGTAAGTTTTACTAAACAAATCCTAAGAAAAAGCTACATACAACAAAATAATTAATGAGGATTTCTTTGAAAAATACGCTACACATAAAAATATAAAGAGACGCACGTAAAACATAGCCTATGACTTGCAGTTGGGTATAAACCTTTTAACAAAGTATTTTTATGGTGTAACATAGCGAAGAAGCTCACAAAGCCCCTGATGGTAAGAGATAACCGCGACTTACCATTACAAGTGCGTCGCTGTCCAGGGTCTGGATCGTCAGGCTAAGTTCAAAGAAAAGCTAGAACATATCACACATTTTGCATTTAAAAACAATGCAAACATATTCTTTAATAATTAGTAGCTTAGTACGACAGAACTACTAATTAGATATAGAGTGAAAACCTATTGACAGGATCGTATTTTTTTTTATAGAAGAGGAGGCAAACGAGCAAGTGGGTCACCTGATGGAAAGTGATCACCTCCGCCCACGGACATCCGCAACATCAGGAGTATCACAGTATTTGGTCGAAAGTATTTTTTTTTCTTGGAGATGTTCAAGTTAAGTCAATAGAAATTAAAATGATATTCGATTAAAAAAAATCACAACTAAGTGAAGTAAAGCACATCTATAGAGACGTTGACACCTGAATCGATTTTAACTTTGCCACTCGCCATTAAAGTTAAAGACAAAACGAAACGTACATTGGAATCTTCAAATCCAAACTGCTGTTAGTGAAATTAAAAAGGATTGACGAATGAATTATTCAAAATGCGTCCTTCGAGCATTTGGCACGGATCGTAGTCGGTGAGAGAGAGGGTGGCTTCCATTTCTGGAGGCGTTCAGCCGTACTAGGGAACTGTGAATAGCAATTTGGGGTTTAAAAGCATTTCTGATGTAGATATCTTTTTGTGCCACTTAGGATGTTTCTAGACACGCATTGCCAATCGCTACTTTGGGAATACATAGTCTATAGTTACAGTTTTATTTCCTAAAATTTATTTTTTTTATTTCTCAGGGACTATTCGTTTTTGTAGAAGATGAGTCGCCAAGTAGGTAACCGCCTCGAGACAGCAAAAGGTAATGGTGCGTTGTCAATCTGAGGCCGGGATGTTGGGCCGCGAGCAAAAGTAAGTTAAACCTTATCCTCTTAACCGGAACACGTCAACGGCAAGCACTGAATTTATAGCAACAAGAACAGGACGCTGATACTAATCCGAGAGAGTAACTGTAAAACTTTACAACCTAGTCGACTGTCATGTTGTTAGTAACGGTAAGCCTATGCTCGGTTTTACAAGGTATCTGACAGGAAGGCAGATGGTCTATTCTGCAAGGAAACCTCCTGAATGGCAACACGAGGAAACAAACATGAATATGATTATTTATATTATTTGTAGCTAACATTGCAAAACTTTAATAATTTCATTCGTTTATTTCCACCGATATGTAACTTGATTTTAAAAGTTCGCTATAAAACAGAAACGCTGAAAAACTCATTCAATTTTTCGTCATCCGTTCGATTGCACTCAATTAATTCGTTAACGAGAGCATTTGTCTCTCGATCTCAACAAAAGAAATCCCTGGGTCCCACACCGCCACCGCGCTCCGCCAGAATCACTTTGTAGCCTGTCAGGACTCTCCCGGGAATGAGACGATTCATACACACGTGCCGAGTGCAAAAACTATTACCACACTAATTCATGCGCATTATTTGTAGGCCTAGAATATACACCTAGAAATATCTTAAGACTATATGTGTAACACAAAAAATTACGTGTTATAATATACGTAATTTTTGTGTCAAATTTATAATGGACACACAGAGTTATTTCTTCTCATTAGACAAAATATTGAAATAACGGTTTTGTTTTCTACACAATTTAATCCTCACGTCCTAATACGCGGCTAGTAATTTTAATTTAATTTGTACATTTTGTATTACATTGTGGCCTTTAAATACATACTTCAACAAAATTTGTTAACTTTTCAAAGTTTTGTTTTATTATTTTCAATATAAAGGCACACATCTTAGCCCTGCGGGCACACTGTACTTTGCATTTTGATGAGAAAACTAAAAACAAGTTCTTTGTATGCTATCTGTTTGACAAGTAAGCTGTTAGTGTTAATATTAAAAATTCCATTATCTAACTTCAAGTTGGTTGCAAGCAATTACGTTTATGCCCACAGTTTCGGCAGAAATCGAAACCGAAACTTGTCCAAACACTTGCCGAAATCTTCAGTCAGACATTAATAATTTTCAAAGCAATATGGAAGTAAGTAAAACACACAATTCACTTAATGAAGACTAATGTTAAGGTCAAAGGAGATGCAGAATAAATAATATAGGATGTAGAATAACACACTAAGCGAGACGCAGAAGCACGTAAAACGGGAGAAGAGGTAAAACGTCTACGAAAAGTGATAAACAAATGATGAGCCACAGGAACTAGTAAATTATGATTAATCAAAGTTTTGCTTGTGCCTCTTACCCTGTGAAGAACAAACCGTCCACCTTCTTAGGTAAATGGGTTATTATCAACACGGACCAGATATAAGAGTTCCGTGCAGTGACTTCCTCAAGTAGAGATCCACCGCCTTACTTATTCCTTTGCCGCAACAATGACAGCGTTTGGCGTTGTCGTGTTCCGACCTGCAGGGTCAGGGCTGGGTGCATTTTGACATGCGCCACGGGACAACACCATTTATAGACCACAGTTGTCTCTTATCAATCATCATGACATTCGTATTTTTGTTTTCTCTCTCTCTCTCTCTCTAATTGTATACAATACAATAACTCTTTATTGTACACTAAATACAGAGAAAATTACAAATACATCACATAAAACTTAATTTATAAGATACACAAAAGCGGCCTTATCGCCAAATCAGCGATCTCTGCCAGGCAACCCTCAAGTATGGAACAAGATTTAACAGAATACTGTGTAATGGTGCTCTTAAAAATATAAAAATGCATCTACTTATGGACAAAATAAATCTTCCTAAAAGCAGAAACCGTCTTAATTATAGATATTAGAATTTAGAACAAGCAATAAAAGTATTAATCACAGTGAACGCAGAAAGTGACGCTTTAACATACTTTTAAAAATATTAATGTTTGGAGCTCTCCTGATATCTACGGGAAGAGAATTCCAAAGCCTCACTGCTTGCGAGGTAAAAGAACGACTATAGTAATAAGTGTTACGAGAGGGAACTTGAAGAGTAGAATTATCACTGGACCTGAGAAATTTTACCTCACTGTTACTACAGAACTTAAATCTCTCCTTTAAATAAATAGGCGGAAATGGATCAAAGAGAATAGAGTACAAAAGAGACAGGATATGGCAGTTCCGGCGAATGTTAATAGGCAACCACTTGAGCGTGTGTGTGACATCGCAGCTTTAGAACTAATGAACCGATTGCGATGCGGATTTTTTTTGTCTGAAAGCTGACACGGTCGTGGTGGTACTCAGCTATATTACCTAATGGGCGCTGTCGGGGGTTATAGAACATTTTTAAAAAGCATCCGTATTACTGTAGTAACATACTTAATCAATGTAAACTTGATCTATAAGTATTTCTAAAATGTGTAATATACGAGTGACTTTAGTTTTATTTTAAAGTGAATTTCACCAAGTGCCGAAAATGGAAAATTAAGTAGAAGTAAGAAAGAAAATCAAGTAAATGCCACGAAATAAACATTTCTGGAAATTAGTATCGGGCTTGTTTAGAATAATACACCAAAGCAAACAAAAACGGAAACGTTTAAAAATGTTTGTATGATAATGTAATTTGATATATCCGAGACAAGCGCCGGCTGCGCTCCGTCCCCGTAATCCTGCGAGCACGTCGCCAAACACGCCGCATACAACTTTGAGCCGCTTCGAAAATTTCTTGAAAATATATTCTTTGCACGACAAGTTCGTTAACATAGATACACAAAACCTACTACATCTTATTTCTCAAAGGAACTTGTTTGTTATGCTCCTGCGTAATTATTTCGGTTACCCACAACGTTGCCTAAGTCGGCAATTTCTTATATATATATGTCGGAAGGTCGTGAGCTAGTATACCTATTTTCTAATGTCTGTGGTCATGAGTGTCGTCGGTGCAACGTGTGGCGCATCCGCTTGTAATGTCGGATAGTCATGAACAAAGTACAGTTGTGATATTGTTGTTATTAGTACATTTGGCGCCACATGTGCACCGGAATTCTCGTTGCTTGTTTCTTTTTGGTCGGTTATCGGGAAGTCATGAATAAAGTTGTCTAATTAGCACAACAGGTGGCGCATTAGCAAGTAACTCGTTTCTTATTGGTTCGTTCACCGCGGCCACGTGTATATAAACCCTAGCGCCGCCATATTGCGGCAGACATGCTTTGTGCACGTCTCTCAGTGT